>PVJI01033202.1:0-11487 GCA_004026765.1 Micronycteris hirsuta
CATTTTTGACAGTGGGGTGTTGAAGTCCCCTACTATAATTGTGTTGCTATCAATGTCTTTCTTGAAGTCCTCCAAGATTTTCTTTATGTATTTGGGTGCTTCTGTGTTGGGTGTGTATATATTTACAATATTTATGTCTTCTTGGTGGATTCTTCCCTTGAGTATTATAATGTGTCCTTCTGGATCTCTCTTGATTGCCCTTTTTTTGAAGTCTATTTTGTCTGATATGAGTATTGCTACCCCAGCTCTTTTTTCTTGTCCATTTGCTTGGAAAACTTGTTTCCAGCCCTTCACTTTCAGTCTGTGTAAGTCTTTTGTCCTGAGGTGAGTCTCTTGTAGGCAGCATATGTGTGGGTCGTGCTTTCTTATCCATTCTGCTATTCTGTGTCTTTTAATTGGAGCATTTAATCCATTTACATTTAAGGTTATTATTGATAGGTACTTATTCATTGCCATTTTTTTTTTGTACCTGTGTTCCTCACTCTCTCTCTTTCCCTTCCTTTCCTTAAATCAGTCCCTTCAGGATCTCTTGCAGAGCTGATTTGGT
Source organism: Micronycteris hirsuta (assembly GCA_004026765.1). NCBI lineage: Eukaryota > Metazoa > Chordata > Mammalia > Chiroptera > Phyllostomidae > Micronycteris > Micronycteris hirsuta. The sequence goes on from PVJI01033202.1 coordinate 548, forward strand.
GGAGGTGTATTCTTTTAGACTTCTTTTGTCTGGGAAGCTCCTTATTTGGCCATCTGTCTTGATTAAGAGCCTTGATGGGTAGAGTAGTCTTGGTTGCAGGCCTCTGGTTCTCATTACTTGGAATATTTCTTGCCATTCCCTTCAGGCTTGGAGTGTTTCCATTGAGAATTTAGCTGCTAACCTTATCAGGGTTCCCTTGTATGTTACTTCCTGTTTCTGCCTCGCTGCCTTTAAGATTCTCTTTTTGTCTTGGAATTTTGCTATTTAATGATGATGTGTCTTGAAGTGGGCCTGTTAGGGTTCCTTTTGATTGGGACTCTCTGTATATCCTGGATTTGTGTGGCTTTTTCTCTCATCAGATTAGGGAAGTTTTCCATCATTATTTTTTGAAACAGGTTTTCCATCCCTTGCTGTTCTTCCTCTCCTTCTGGTATCCCTATTATACGAATATTTTTACGTTTCATGTTGTCCTGCATTTCCCTGAATACCTCTTCATTCTTTCTGAGCCTCTTTTCCTGTTCTTGCTTTTTTTGGGTGCTTTTTTCAACCTTGTCCTCCAGCTCGCTGATCTGATCCTCTGCCTCATCGAGCCTGTTTTTGATTCCTTCCATTGTGTTCTTCAGTTCAGTTATTGTATTCTTCATTTCCTCTTGGCCCTTGTGAATAGTTTCTATTTCCTTTTTCATGTTGACATAGTTTTCAGTGAGTTCATTATAGTTTCCCTGTGGTTTCTGGTAATTTTCTTTGAGTTCATAGAGCTTCTGCAGTTTCTTGAGCTGCCTGATAACATATGCTTTGAACTCAATATCTGATAGTTGGCTTGCCTCTGTTTCATTTATCATTCTTTCTGGGGCTTCCTCCTTTCCTTTCATTTGGGGATTGTTTCTTTGTCCTCCCATTATTTGTGGGGTCTTCTTGCTGGCCTCTGATTCTTAAATTGATCTGTCAAGTTCTCTGGAGCAGCGAAGTTAATTTTGTGTCACTGTCTCTGTTTTTTGGGCTGACTCTTGTCTGGGTCCCACTCTATTCTCTTCACAATTCCAGGTTTTAATGTCTCACCTGTGGATAAAGAAGAGAGGGGAAGGGAGAAAAAGTAGAAAAAGAAAGAAAGGAAAAAAAGGAAAAAGAAAAAATAATACTAAAATAAAATAAAATAAAAAATAGTAATATAAGAAATAAAAAGAAGAGAAATCTAGGAATACAAAATGAAGGGAAGGTAGAAGGAATTAAAAAATATAGAAGCACAGATAGGAAGAAGGGTGGGGGAAAAAAAACAAAGAAACAAAGAGAAAACAAAAGAAAGAAAAAAAAAAGAAAAAAAAAAAGACTTCTGTTGGCTGGCTTTAAAAGTGTCCGGTCAGGTCTGCTCCTCCGGTCCTTCTGTCTGCGAGAGGCTAGGAAGATATCAGGTTTCCTTTTCTTTCTTCCTGATCTGCACTCTTAGCCTTCGTCCTGTCTCCAGCCGAGTTGCTAGGAATTCGCAGCACCCCTTCTGGGCTGCCTGGCCTCCACACTGAGTCAGAGTTTGTGAGGTCTGTGTCTCCCTTCAGTGGGGCTTGATGGGGCTCCTCTGTTTTTCTCCCACGGAGGGAGTCTGCACCGCAGGTCTCCAATCCCAGTGGCTGGGTTGTGTCTCAGGCCCTCGAGGAGTGAGCTCTGCGCCCCTGTATTCGTTGACCGCTTTTGTCTCTGGATTCGGCGCTTGCAAGCCTCTGGCCTGGGCGCCCGTTCGCGCACAAACACCTGACTGGCTTCGCAGGATGTGCCTGGTCCCGGAGCTCTGGGCCTCGAATTTCCCGTTCAGTTCAATCTCCAGTTCCTCCCGCTGGGATCGCCAGCCTCTGCGGATCAGTCCCCATGTATGCACCGACCTCCGGCCTGCTGGGGACCAAGCCTCTCCCAACAGACGCATGCGCCTGCTTTGGCTACTCACACACCCCAATCCAGCTCCCTCCCCAGGCTCCTGCAACAGACCGGGCAGCTGCCACGGCTGGATCCACAGTGTTCCCAGCTCCCCGCTGGGCCCGAGGGACCCCTTTGCTCCAAAGCAGACTCCCTACTGTCTGATCTTTCAACTGTGTGCAATCTTGGTCATCAATCTCCCCACACACTGGAATACAGCTGGGCGATCGCTCCACTCCTCAGAAAATTGGCCAGATATCCCACCAGTGGGCAGGAGGAAGCCGACCCTGCTCCCTCCTACCCCGCCACCATCTTTCCTCCGAGAGAGAATTTTCTGAATGTGATAAAAGGCAACTATGAAAAACCCACAGTTAATATCATTCTCAATGGTAAAAGTCTAAAAGTTTTACTCTCAAGATCAGGAACAAAAATGACTAAGCTCACCACTGCTGTTCGACATTGTACTAGAAGTTGTAACAAGGACAATTAAGCAAGAAAGATAAATAAAGGGCACCCAGATTATAAAGAAAGGGCAAACTATTCATAAACGACATGATCCTGTACATAAAAAAACCAAAGAAATCAACAATAACAACAAAAAATAACCCAAATCAGAGCTAATAATAAATTTGATATGTCTGCACGACCAATACACAAAGATCAAGTGTATTTCTATACAATAGAAATCAACTGATTTTTGCCAGAGGTGCAAAGGGATTGGCTTGTCAATAAATGATGCTGGAACAGTTGGAAATCCATGTGCCAAAAAAATTTTTTTTGAAGAACTCTGACCCTTACCTCACACCCTAAACCAAAATTAACTTGCGAAGCAGCACAGACCTAAAATTATGAAAACTTTTGGGAAAAAGTTACAATAGCTGACCTTTAAAAGATGGCCCACTGCCAGGGTCCTGCCTCGGCGGGTCTCAGGGTTCCCAAAGGAGGGACGGTTTTGGCGAAACGAAGCGGCTCCAGACACCCTCAGTGGAGTGCTGGAGGACAGCCAGGCCTCTGGGATCTGACTGGGACAGCTAGACCTCTTGGCTCTGACTGACACTCCGAAAGAATTTTTGTTTCTTTTTATAGGGAGGGTTATACAATTATGAGGAGAAACAGGTGCATGGTGCAATCATCAGAGCAGAAAAAAGCTGATACATAAGCAATCAGAAAAGTACAGAACATTTCAGATTTCAATTATGCTGAACAAATGGTTGCTTTTTTGTTGAATAGTCTGAGTTAGATGAACTCAGGTTTTTAGCCAAGGACTTTTGCTATCTATATTGAGGGCGGTTGTTCTTAACTAAAACTCCTACCTTCTCTATTCATCTGGCCTTGATAATAAACATTCCTGTCCAGGGTAACGGAGGGGTAGTGACTCTAATAAATCTTGAGCCTTCAAGTGATAACTGTTTAGGGGGTGTTCCAAGCAATGGCTTCTTTCAGCATTCTGGCAGCTGGTCTGCCTAAATTTTAATTTTATATTTAACTTTTTCATGTGGGGAAAGTAGGCAGCATTAGATTGGTTAGGGGCTTTTGTTCTGTAATCAGCAAGTCATTCCGTGCAATATCATAAGAACTGTGCCAATTTTCAGTAGTAAAGTACCAATATCTAAAAATCCTACCACCAATTATTAGCAAAAGTAAGCATGTAAGGAGAGATATACAAGAGATCCAACCACAGTTGCTTCTGCTGTGCAGATGCATCTCATCCGTCCCGACTGTGCCAAGGGTGAGCTGTAGGTGGGCCTCCGACAGCCCACCACGTGCTGGTAAAGACAAGGAGCATCTATAATTCTCGCACATGGCTGGTAGGAATGTAAAATGGCACAGCCACTTCAGAAAACAGTTTGGTATCTAATCTAGGCATTTATCCACAAGAAATGAAAGCATATGTCCATACAAAAACTTGTGCACAAATATTCATGGCAGCTTTCCTTGTGATAGACAAAAACTATAAATATGCAAATACCTATCAACAGGTAAATGAATAAACAAATTATTTAATGGAACACATACTCCGCTAAAATTGGAAATAACCTGAAAGCAAAATGATCAAAATTGTACTGTGCCTGTAAAATAAAACACTACTTAAAAATAAAAAGGAAATAACTACCTGTAGAGCCAACAACATGGCTAAATCCTTCAAATGCATTGTGCTAAAGTTAAGAAAGCCAAACTCAACATGCTAAAAACCATATAATTCCATCTATAGGAAATTCTGGAAAAAGCAAAACTATGGGGACAGAAATCAGATCACTGTTGCCAGGTGCTAGGATCTGGGGGAAAGAGATTTGACTACGAAAGGGCAAGAGGCAACTTTAGAAGTGACAAATATTCTGTCTTTATTATGGTGGTGGTGTTTGTATGACTATATAAATGTGTTACAATTCTGCTGGACATCTAAATACCTTTGCTGGATATAAATCACACCTTCACAACCCTGACCTTCTAGAGAAAGAGCATATCAGCATTCACTGGAGAGACACAGGCCTTAGGCCAGCCGAGGAAGAAGAGCCTCTCTGAGGAGAAGGGTGGAATTATCTTTACCATGGAATGAGGCTCTAGTGGAGAGGGTTTGTCAGGTCCACAACCGTGAAATGGGGAGGCAGTGGGAGAAGCAGAAAGGGGAAAGGCACACTTAAGTGCACAGAGCTGGAAGGATATAAAAAGGAGAGATCTGAAGATAATGTTACAACACAACTCCTTACTGACTTCTTCAATTAGGAAGAATTCCTTTATTGCAAAGGGATTCTACTTTGAACCTAGACGTATACCAAGATCACAGCTACTTGTATGATTTAGAGCAGTGCACCCTGCCAGGTTCTTCGACTGAAGCACACCCTGGAAGCTTAGGCTTGGTGGGTGTCTTAAACTAACCCTATTTCCTCACTGAAAGGCACAAATCAGACTGTGTTTAACCTTCTCTGTACCAATCACCACCAGAAAATGCACTTCAGTTTCCCCAGATGTAAAATGGAAAATATATTTACTTCACAGAGCATTTGTATGAATTTCTGGCTCTGGATCTAAGTTCACTATAAATTATCAAAATAATCTTTATATAGTCAGAAAAATCAAGAAATATTAAGTTTTACCTTGTGGTTTCTTTTATATTATAAATTTTAATGCTACTTTTATGATGTTGATTTTTTAAAAATAATCACATTATTGAAAAGGAAAATTAAAAGGATTTTGAAGAGAATATAAACTTTTTCTGTTAATATGAGTAAGTTCTGGACCTGATGCTCCCATTTAAATCTTTTAAACACTATATACTTAAAATGCATATATCCAGCGCCGACCAGTATAGGTCAGTTAGTTGAGTACCATCCCACAAGGTGAAAGGCAACCAGTTTGATTTCTGGTCAGGACACATGCCTGGGTTGCAAGTTTTGTCCCTGGTCAGGGCGCATGAGAGAGGCAACTGATGGATGTTTCTCTCTCTCTCTTCCTCTCTTCCTCCCTCTCAAAAAAAATTTTATATATCCATATATAAGAAATTTAAACTACTTTGATGTTTATAAATCTGTCCCATGAGCTATACGCAATAATCCTAATTGGTGCAAATGAAAAAAACAAAAAAAACAAAAAAACAGAACATCTCTAAATAGAAAAACAAAAAAGACCAAAGCATTATATAGTCCAAATCTTAAGTGATTAATATTTTCTTTTTTTCTTTCTGTTTTGTAGTTTTCAGATTCTTTTAATATATAGAAATTTGGGGTCAGATAACATTAGTTATTTAGAAATTTCCCTCTCAGTTTCAACACATTTTCCAGACAGGTGGATTCCTTTTATAAATTAATGGAAACATGATTTTACAGAGCAAATCAGTGACTTAAATAACTGAAATTTAACTTAATCCCTCTGGTTTTGGGTCTAATTCCTACTATGCTGCCTCTTCAAAATGTACTTTCTCTGAAGGTCTTGCTAAAAATAATAAACTTTAGCATGCCTTTCTTTTCATTAACAAGATCCTGACCACTTGACTATTGAAAATATTAAGGAAAAAAAATCTTGAGAAAGGGCACTAATGTATAAAATGACTACCACACAAGAGGAACTATAAAAGATGCTGAACTGAGAAACACTTACAGAGGCATATGCCAGGTGTTGTGGTAAGGGCTTTACAAAGATTGACTTTTTTAAGTCCTCATCATAACCATATGCATTAGTATCTATCATTAACCCCAATTTCTCAGGTGGTGAAACCGAGGCACAGAGCGTTTAAATATGGGCCAAAGTCATATAGCTAGTAGTGGGATCTAAGCTCAAGTAAATCACTCCAGAAGGCTCTGCAAACTAGCTCTCTGTGCTTAACGTCTCCCCACAGATAACCTCACCACAGTCCCCAAGCACAGAACAAGATGGCTATTATCCCCACCTCACAAAAGACAATTGAGCGTACATCATTTAGATGATGTGCCCAAGGTCATTCAGCTGATGTCTTAGCCTGGATAAAATCCAGGTTTATGACATGTAAGGCTGAGCTACTTCCATCATACTACGTCTCTCCAGCAAAGCATCTAGGGACACATCCATTCTGGGATTTGTACTAACTTCAGAGAGCACACTTTATTCTCTGACACAAACTAAATTGGGTTGCACTGCTGTTATCTGGTATTTACTATTCAACAGTCATTCCATTTTCCAAAGAATAGAATAACATTTAAAAAAATTAAATAAACAAGGTAACTCAATAAACAGGAAATTCCTAGTAACTACTTCTCAGGTGTTAAAGAAACTTTCTAAATGCATATCAACTCAAGCTTTTCTGGTCTTGGACATAAATAGACCACGTAAACTGAAAACAGGCTGAAGCCACACACCAGGAAAGGCCTACGATCTAGATTAAAGGTTTCTTCATTTTATACTTAGATTTTCAAGTGATGTGAACTCAGCAAGATAAACTACTGTCTGGACCTGTGTTTGCTCCCTCATTATCCTTGTAAAGGACCCGCACGGTACAGCAACACCTTAGCGCCAGTGTTGTTACATAATTAAACTTGAATCTCCCTGTGATGTGGCAATTTAAAGATTGCATTTATAAAACAGAATGGATGGACTTAGTGGAGTGTGCCTGTTTTGGCTGAGAATTGCCAGCACAATTATAATATTAAGACCAGGATACAGCTGTTTGTGACTAAGCCTATGTTCAGTGAGTAAGTGCTATTGAGCATTCCATGTTACCAGACATCTGTTTCCTGTTTTTATTCCTCCGTTTATCATTCCGTCCAGATTTCCTTACACCTGTAGGCCACCTAAACAGCCACAATTAAGCAACTCTGATGTTTGCCTTGTCCATCTTTAACTGTTGCTCAGTGTAGTTTAGTCATTCTGCTTGGAGGGGTAGGGGAAGGGAACCTAAGGTCCTTCAAGAGTACACTCTGAGAGATTCCAAGATGGCTGCAGAATAGGTGGGAGCTGGGAGCTACACTCACTTGTTCCCAGCCTCAACCCAGATTAACAGCTAAATTATAGAGGAATAAACCTGAATAACCAACCGAAGGCCAGCTGTACTGATATTATAACTAAGCATTTACAGAAGCCACATAGAGACTGGCAAAAAGGGTGAAGACACAGAAAGGGATATCTCCCACACCCAGGTGCGGCTGATGCAGGGCTCACCAAGCAAACAGCAACAGAGTCAGGAAGAGGAGCCCACATAATATCTAGTGGTAAAGAATCAGTGCGGATCCAATCCACCTGGGAGACCAAGACACCACCTTCCCAAGGACTCCTCTTGTTATAACACTAGACTGGGGAGTGCACAGCCCAGTCTCCGAATACCAGCAAGGCCACTCTGTTGTACTTGGGTCCTACAGAGGGGTCTGCTGACTGCACCCAGCAGTGACTTTTAGGGTTTTATTTTTCTGAGGAGGCTATTGGCAGAGATTCAGTGACTAAACTGTGTGGCTTTAGAAAGATGGTCAGTCTATGCCACCTCAAGCCAAGAGCCAGCACCCCTCACCCCACCAGCTGAATCACTTGGCTGGCCCAGGCCTACTGAGTTTAGCTGTTCCAGGGGACCAGAGTGCCATGTAGAATTTGAACTTTCAGACCATGTCTTAGGGGGGATGGTTTTGTCCAGGAACCAGACAGGTAGGTACTGCGGTGTGTGGCTACATTGTGGCGTGGATTGGGGGGCACTCCTATCTCCAAGGCAAGCTCAGACCATGGACCCACCAGCCCTGTCCTCCTGACCCTGGTTGCCCCACCTTACCAATCTCAAAACCTATGGAAGGGTCTGTGAGCTGCAGACAGCCTGGGTCCACTCTACAATCTTTCTTTGGAAGGCCTTTCAGGAAGACCAGGCAACCTCAGAGGGAGGCAGAGTAGCTGACAGGTAAAGGTGAGCCTCAGGGAGCCTCAGGGAGCCTCCATCCTTTTATAGATCTTCTCCCAGCTCTAAGGTGGAGGAAACTACCCCTTATACACAGATTGGCAACTCACATGCACTGAGGTCCAGTAGATGCGACCACAAACAGCAAACAGTGCATTGTCACTCCAGAGCCCAAGACTGGTTACACACATCTGACATTGACCTGTACCTGAATCTTGACTAAGTGCACCCAGAATTAACACAAACAGTGGTGAGCTCCAGACCATAACAGGACTTGTCCCAACTAGACAAAAGTGGCACACCCACAGGGGTATTCCAGCAGGCACCAGGCCTGCTGGGAAACAACTTGGCCTCATGGGGCAGCCCCTGCATAGCGTCTCATACATGGTGATCAAGGTTTACCCTTACAATCAACAGCCTAATGGGCTAACTCCACCCATGAAAGGATCAACAGCATTTGAGTTTCAACTACAATAGGAGGGTGTATATAACCTACAAGAAACATTCCCGGAGCAGGGAGCTCACATGATGTTGAAAATTGTGCCACTGAGCCCAAAAAAGACACCTTAATCATAAAGCCATTAAAAGTTTGGGAGTCATAACGGATCTACCTAATACACAGAGACAAAATGGGGAGCCAAAGAAATATGCTCCAATATGAAAGAAAAGAGAAATCCCTAGGAAAATATTAAATGAAATAGAAGCAACCAAAATACCAGAAGCAATTTAAAACAATGGTTATAAGGATGCTAAAGGACCTTGGGGGAAGAATGGATGATTTCAGTGAGAACTTAAACAAAGTGAGTAAGTATTAAAGAGAAAATAGAAACCAAAAAAAAAAGAATCAATCAGAAATGAAGAATACATGACTTCCAGCCAACATGGAGGCATAGGTAGACACACTTGCCTCCTCGCACAACCAAAAGAGGGGCAACAATTTAAAAACAGAAAACAACCAGAACTGACAGAAAATCAAACTGTATGGAAGTCTGACAACCAAGGAGTTAAAGAAGACATGTTCATCCAGACCAGTAGGTGGAGCAGAGCCGAGGGAGAGGGCCTGTGGCAAGGCGGTTTGTGGAGCGGGGCAGGCAACACTGCAGCCGGCCCGCGAAACCTGTGGCTGGCTGACCAGGACCCAGTGGGGCCCAGGCTAGTGGAGCAGATGGTCCTGCATTCACGAGCAGATAAATTGGGAGAAAAAGCTGGGGAGCAAAACAGACTGTGCAGCCCAGAGTTCCATCACAGGGGAAATAAAACCTCAAACCACCGAAAGCACCTGCGGGGATTGATGTGGCAGTGGGAGAATCTTCCAGCCTCACAGGGGAGTTTGTTGGAGAGACCCACAGGGTCCTAGAATGTACACAAGACCACCCACCTGGGAATCAGCACAGAGGGGCCCAATTTGCTTGTGAGAAGTGACTGAAAGTCAGCAGAGAGCATAGCAAGCACCATTGTTCCCTCTCAAACCCCTCCCCCACAGACAGCGTCACAACGCAGCGAGGTGGGTTACCCCGCCCTGGTGAACACCTAAGGCTCTGCCTCCTTATACATAATAAGCATGCCAAGAAAAAGAAAATGGCCCACATGAAAGAGCAGATCAAAACTCCAGAAAAAATACAACTAAGCCAACCTAAGCCAATGAAGAGAGAGCCAACCTATCAGATGCACAATTCAAAACACTGGTAATCAGGATGCTCACAGGATTGTTTGAATTTGGTTGCAAATTAGATAACAAAATGAAGACTACACTAAATGAAATAAGGGGAAATGTAAAGGGAACCAATAGTGATGAGAAGGAAACTGGGACTCAAATCAATGGTGTGGACCACAAGGAAGAAAAAAATATTCAACCAGAAAAGAATGAAGAAACGAGAATTCAAAAAAATGAGGAGAGGCTTATGAACCTCCAGGACATCTTTAAATGTTCCAACATCCGAATTATAGAGGTACCAGAAGGAGAAGAGGAAGACCGAGGGATTGAAAACTTATTTGAACAAATAATGAAGGAGAACTTCCCCAATCTGGCAAAGGAAATAGACTTCCAGGAAGTCCAGGAAGCCCAGAGTCCCAAAGAAGTTGGACCCAAGGAGGAACACACCAAGGCATATCATAATTACATTACCTAAGATTAAAAATAAGGAGAGAATCTTAGAAGCAGCAAGAGAAAAGAAGACAGTTACCTACAAAGGAGTTCCCAAAAGACTGTCAGCTGATTTCTCAAAAGAGACCTTACAGGCAAGAATGGGCTGGAAAGAAGTATACCTAATCAGGAAAGGGATTTCCTAATTCCAACACAATACCTAAGGGACACACAAGGGACAACCTAATACCAAAGGGATTAAGCCACCAAGAGGATATAACCCTTGTAAACATCTATGCACCCAACATAGGAGCATCTATATATTGGATTGGCCAAAAAGTCCATTTAGTTTTTCCTGTAAAATAAAAGACACATTTTTCATTTTCACCAATAACTTCATTGATTTGGATATTCTGACTATGTTGGCTCTCTCCCACATGGTGTAACACTGATTGTTCTCAATTAATGTCTCAACTTGATTGCTATCAACTTCAACTGGTCTACCTGACCCCGGAGCATCATCCAGTGAGAAATCTCCAGGACAAAACTTCGCAAACCACCTTTGACATGTTTGGTCAGTCACAGCACCTTCTCCATACCCTGCACAAATAT
>PVJI01033203.1:0-11486 GCA_004026765.1 Micronycteris hirsuta
CAGGGTCCAGCAGAAGTGGCGCCTGCTTGAGTGGGGTTGGTAGGGTAATAATATGGGTGTAATGATTTATATTTTTAATTTGAACATTTCACCTGAAATGTCCTATGGCGTGCTTGAGTGTGATATTGTTATGTTACAGTATGACATGCTTATGATTTTGTAATAAAAATGGGTGTTATTTCTGCCGGACCCTGTATGTCGTATATAGGGTTTTTCATATTCGGCAAAAACATTCTACTTTATGTTCTTTTTTTAAGGATCTTGTTTATTTATTGTTAGAGAGAGGGGAAGGGAGAGAGAAACAGGGAAAGAAACAATTGATGTGCTAGAGAAACATTGATTGGCTGCTTCTTGTACACCCCCAGCTGGGGACCAAGCATATGCCCTGACCAAGAATTGAACTGGCGACCTTATGGTTTGCAGGCTGGCGCTCAACCCACTGAACCACACTAGCCAGGGCTACTTTATGTTTTTAGACACCAAAGAGAAGACCCAGGTAGAAAAATCATAAGTCTACTAAACTTTTATTCAGAAAGCAACAGAATTGGCATGTTATGTGACTGACATTTCTATATGGGACAGGAAGTAATTCGTTATCACTGTGGTTTCAATTCCAGCAATGAGTGAGAACTTTAGGGAAGCTAACTGAAGTGTGTGTGTGTGTGTGTGTGTGTGTACTATTCACAACTTCCATTATGTAAGATTCATGCCCAGTGCAAACTTTTCTTCAAAACAAAGAATTTCAATACTAGTATTCTTTTTCTAGTAAAACTTTTTATTCTTGATTGTTAGAAAAGTATGGAAAAATATATGAAAATCAATGGAGAAAGCAAAAAAGTTGTATTATAAACATTTTTACTTAACAAATTATGCCATTTATATTGGCATTTGTTCAGCATTTTTGGTTTTAATTATGTTCTTTGTTTTCGTTTTTGTTTTTACCCTCAGAGAATTTATCAACAGCCTTCGCCTGCACAGGACATTTTATGGGGGCCTGGCTGATCAGCTCTGTGTTAGCGACTTAGCCGCTGCTGAGGGACTGCCCTGCTGGAACGGAGAAGACATCGTAAACAGGTATTTCATGCACGGTGGTCTGTGGTGACATAATGGCTACTCCCACCTTTTCTTTCTTTTTCTAGATTTTGAGTGGATTGCTCCAGGTTAAGTAGGCCAAATAGATTAGAGCACCCATTCTTTCTCTGTAGCATTTTAAAAGTGAATGTGATCTTTTGGACATTTTACAACTATAAGAGCATTCTATGGTGTTTTGGAAGTTCTCTCTTATTTTCTATCCATCTACGGTTTTTCAAATTGAGTATTAGATGTCTTTTATCTAATCTATATGGCTTATCCACGATCTGGTTATTTTTAAGTTTAACTTTTTGAGTATTAGCTAGAGAGGAAATTCAGTGAAAGATGAATGCCTATGTAAAGATTCATTAACGTGTGGATTTGTGGGTCCTCACTAGTAGTATGTTTGTGCTACCAATATCTCTTAGAGTGTGTGTGTATCTGTGTAAGAGTGGCACTTTTATCTGTGTCTGTTTGAAGCATTATTTGTCTGTTGTGATATGTTCCTTAGACTCAGGAGTGAAATTTAACTTTTACCTTTTTTTCCCTCACTGTCTAAAATTCTTAGTTTGTTTTCCTTTGCTTCCTATAACTGTACTTTCCAGTAATCTCCTGAGCTTGAGAAAGTCTAAATTTCTCTCCCTGTAATACATAACTGTGGTCAATATAACAGCTGGGAATTAGTCATTCTAGTGATTATTATATACTGTAGGCACGTGTTGCATTTGGTTTTGGATGTTTTGGTATATTTTGTTTTGAGCAGTGTGCAAAAAGAAATGCAAGGTGCTCAGCTTTCTGACTTAAAAACACTCCTATACTCCACGTGACAACTGGTGTTTTAGTTACCACAAGAGTGATGAGTTCATCTGAAATACCATTTAGCAAGTAGAATTGCTATGATATACACTGTTATTAACTTTAATATAACTTTATATAATAAAAACTATTTACATATTTCTGGGTGATCATAACCATGTCTGTCTTTTAAATAATTAATTCGTAGTTTATATCTGAATATCTCATAGAACTTCCTAGATTTCATAGAGAATCACTGAAGAAAGGAACTATAATGCAATTTAGATAAAATATTTGGCTGACATGGCTAATGTGACTCTTGCATTATGCTCTTTGAATATTGGAATATATTTTATAGATATATCTTTCTTGCCTCGACTGCACAGTCATAGCACGCGTGGAACTTTGCACGTGGTATTCTGGTGTCAATAAAATTTCTGCCTCTTAGCCCTGGCTGGTGTAGCTCAGTGGATTGAGCGCAGGCTGGGAACCAGAGGGTCCCGGTTCGATTCCCATTCAGGGCACATGCCTGGGTTGCAGGCCAGGTCCCCATGAGGGCCATGTGAGAGGCAACCATACATTGCTATTTCTCTCCCTCTCTGTCTCCCTCCCTTCCCCTCTGTCTAAAAAATAAATAAATAAAATCTTTAAAAAAAAAGTCTGCTTCTTAGATCCAGTAATTAAATCTTATTCTGACTTACATGTTCCCTTTCACATTGTTCAAACTGGAGTTGAACTTCTTTTGTGTAGTAACAATTTTTCTGCAGGTGCTAATGAGAGTCTCATGGTGATTAATGAGAGACTCAGTGTATAATGTAGATTTGATATGTTACATGCTGCTATTATATCATTGGATTCTAGAGTTGTCCCATTCCTCTCTCACTGTTTGGTCTGGGGTTTGTAGAATAGGAAATACTGCTGGAGAAGTCAATGATTTGAAAACACTTTTTAGAGGCATAGTATTTTCCACCCAAAGAATATATTTTCTTCTACGTAATATGCAGGGTCCGGCACAAATAATTCCCCTTTTTATTACAATCATAAGCATGTGATTCTGGAACATAACAATATCACAGCCAAGCACACCATATGACATTTTAGGTGAAATGCCCAAATTAAAACTATAAATCATTGCACCCATATTATTACCCTACCGACCCCACTCAAGCAGACGTTACTTCTGCGAGACCCTGTGTGTAAGCGCTTATCCACTGGAGTCTGTGAATAAAGAAAACTCATCTTTAGCAAGAGTTCTCCAAAGAAAGTGTCCACAATTCTGATGAAGAGAGTGATTCTCATTATCTTCCTCTGCTTCCAGTGCATGCCTCCCCTTCCCTGCAGCACCCGGCCTTCTGTCCGTCTGTCTGCCTCTTCTAGGTGTGCTGAGACTCTGCTCTTCTGAAAACAGCCTTTGCTTTGCCTTCCTCTTTTCTCAAACAGCCCTTCTGCCTCGTCACATTGATGGGCATTTCCCCTGCTCCAGGCATATTTCTTCTCTTTCACCCCTATCTCCGGGGTCCTCAAAGGACTCCTACCCCCCTGGGGTTGCCTCACACTGGCCCCTAACCATCATCTCTGGGCTCCTTCCATACTGAACATTTTTTAGTCCCGATTTTCTAATAGATAAGGTCTCACAAGCATTATCTCATTCAGTTTCCCCAAAACTTTACTCCCTAATGCTGCCAAGTAAGCTCATTGGGTGCTATTTCTTTTCCATTTGAAAACTCTCACATACATTTTGACTTTTCAAAATTATAATTTAAATTGTAATGTCTTTCATGACTCGGTCAATTCTTGATATAAATTTAGAACAGAGTTTTTTTCAATGCAAGTTAATGTTAAAATCTAAATATCCATCATATCTGGTTAACTGAGTATAATATATTCACCATGGAATATTATGTGGCAGTCAAAAGTTAGGAATATTTATATTTGCTAATATGGAATGATTTAAAATAATTATTAGTAAAAATAGTTAACATAGAATAATACACATTTTACCAGCAGATCTGAATAACTGAAAACATTAATATTGGTTCTTCATAGAATATTTCTGGATAGTTACATAAAAACTGCAAATATTCTGAAAATGTACTTGGGGAGCTTTTATTTTTTTATTTGCTTTGTAGTGATATTAGTATTATAGAGCATTATTGTTTTCTACTTTTTAAAAAAATGTGCTATTTTATATATTTCATTTCCAACCAATTGTTATTTTCATAGTAATTTTTTGATATAGTGTTGTCAAAGCATTAGCAGATATGGTTCAGTACTGAACTATTGAATTTCTCTAAGAAGGCTTCAATATAAAGTCAAGCCCTGGTTCATGTTACAGTTTTGAATTATTAGCTACAGTATCCTTAAGAAAAAAACCACAGTATAACAGTGATGGGTACGAAAGCACTAAGATCCTCATATACGCAATTCATTTCAGAGACCTGCAGTTACTTAAGATAAATAATGCCATCAAATTTTGAAGAAATGAGTATCCAGTGCATGCATACCACATTTGGGGATGATAGGAGTTCTCCTCTTTGTATGTTTTTTTTTTTAATACTCCTCAAGTTCATTCCAGAGGAATCATGCCAAACACAGCAACAAGATAAATTGACGGCCAGTATTGAGTCTATTATTCATTAGAAGAGGAAAGTGATTATTTTGGCAAGACTTCTTCTCCTGAAGGCATTTTTTAGGAGATGATTGATAAGATTACTTATGTGCACAAGCTTGTGTGTTGAATAATAGGAGAACCATACAGATTGTTTCAATATTGTGACAATCCTATAAAACTGGCTGAAATCACCTTTGTGCTCATCAAAGGAAGTGGAATTCCTTTGTGATGGTAGATAAAAATATCTTGTGGATAAGGAATGTTTAATTTGTGAGACGAAATCCATTGTCATTCAAATGATTTTTTTTAAAGATTTTATTTATTTATTTTTAGAGAGAGGGGAAGGGAGGGAGACAGAGAGGGAGACAAACAGCAATGGATGGTTGCCTCTCACATGGCCCTCACTGGGGACCTGGCCCGCAACCCAGGCATGTGCCCTGACTGGGAATCGAACCGGGACCCTCTGGTTCCCAGCCCGCACTCAATCCACTGAGCTACACCAGCCAGGGCCATTCAAATGATTTTTAAGATTGCACGCATACCACATCCTCTATCACAACACCGGTCAATAAGGAGTTTCCGTAGTGTAGTGGTTATCACGTTCGCCTCACACAACACCGGTCAACAGCGCAAACAATTGCTGTTTTCAGATGAGGCTGCATTACTGAAACCCACGAACAGCAATAAAAATGAATGAATAAATAAAATAAAATAAAATAAAATAAAATAAAATATAGTCCCTCCAAAGCCATCCCTTCAAGTCCCTCTTGTGTACCCCTCCCATCTCTTCATCTTGAAATGATAAAACTGTTCTTTGAAAGGCATGTCAGTTCTTACTTTGTTATCAGTTCTCTGTGATCTCAAATCCATTGCGTGATGGTTTGCACTCACCTTTCTGAGTGAGGACGTTCAGGAGACAGCTACTTAATTACCAGAGCTTCTTTTGTTTTCTTTCGATTAATAGATAATCCAGTAACTCTCCTTCAGTCTCCAGGAATTTAGGACTTCC
Source organism: Micronycteris hirsuta (assembly GCA_004026765.1). Lineage (NCBI taxonomy): Eukaryota > Metazoa > Chordata > Mammalia > Chiroptera > Phyllostomidae > Micronycteris > Micronycteris hirsuta. Next base: position 5,487 of record PVJI01033203.1, read on the forward strand.
ATACCAATTCTTAAACAAGCGAGTAGCTGTTAAGTATCCTAGTAAAATTAATAATCCACATAATTTCTACTTCCTCTTGATTTAGTTAATGTTCCTGAATGCTTCTTTAGCAATGCAGTTTTTTTGAACTTCTGTGATGAGGTATCCTTTTCAATATATTATAATTGAATTTTTAAAGTCAATAAAAATGTAAAATCTTAGAAATCACTCAGCTTTTATACTTACTGATTAACAGTTTCTTTCTGCCCAGACAATGACATTATTTCTGGCTAAAATTGTTTTTAATCTCATTTTTTTCTTTCACCCATTATCTATATGGAAAGCCATTCCATCTTTGGTCTTTATTTTTCTTCCTGACCTTGCTGCATTCAATTCTATTTTATTTACCTTTTTTTTAAAAACACCTGGCCCAGTTTCCAAATGTTATGGACTATATTTTATTTTATTTTATTTTATTTTATTTATTTATTCATTCATTTTTATTTCTGTTCAAGTACAGTTTTCTCCACTTTCCCCCCACCGCTCCTCCCAACTGGGCTACATTTTAAAATAAGCAGGTCCCAGACATGTTTAGAGTTTCCTCAATGTAACAACTAGTGGCTTTTCCTATGTTGCTTGTGCAAAGGCAGTATGCTCTGTGTGACTTAAACACCAGTGTATTTTCTCTTTCTTTTTTTTCTCTTGCAATTTCTACTTCTTCAATTAAAGTTCTAATATTGTCCACCTTTCTAATAATCATCATCATCGTCACACTTGTGGCCTATCCTATGTGGTTCAGAATTGAAGGGGGTTTTACAGGTGCGGTCAGGACATGGCCCCTCTCCAGCTCTGTCCCAGCCCCCTACTGTAGACCGTGAAACCCCTACGATGAATGGAAGAGTTTGCAGCTAGTCTTCTCCTCCAGGCACCTGTATAGACAGCATTGCTGAACTCCCAGATTTATAATGTGTCCCCATGCAACAAATCCTCTCATTTGTATTTTATTGTAACGTCTAATTCCATCAAGACACCTGTACACTTTGTGCATTTAAATGATATAAATCTTCTTTGTCCTTCTGTTCTACAATTGCTTTTATACCAGAGTTCCTATATTATGTGAGAGGCCAAGACTAATTCATATCATTGAACACTTATTGGTGATTTTTTAAAGATGTCAGGACTCTGAGGAAAAGTCATTTTTATTTTTATTTTGTATGTGTTAGAACCAAGAGATTTGAGGATTTGGGGTGTGGCTTGGAGAAAACACTTAGGTGGGTCATATTTGGGTCCAAAACGAAACTGAGTGCCTGAAAGATGAGAAGGAAAGGCATGATGTAACAGTTTCTACGGGCGCTGCCTCTAGATGCTGATAGTTTCCTGACTCGACCTCAGGTCCCCCATGTCTCATTATGTGCATGGCACAGGCGTTTTTGTGAGACCAGGGTCTGAAGGACTCTAAGAAGTTCATGTGTCCTGGGCGAGACACACGTGAGGTATGATTGTCATTATCACTGATGAAACACCTGAGCTGGGGGTGGATAAAATCTCCAAAGGCTGCCCAAGGTCAAAAGTATGACTTCATGATCCTCTGTGAGGGAAGAACTGATACATTTCTGTTCTTTTCATGGCAGAAATACGAAGTGTGGTTTTAAATATATTTTAAGGTCCTGTCGAATTCATCACGTTGTAGAGCACTTGTATATATTCTAGGTCCAGTGGGACAAGAACTGGAAAGACTGATGCATCAGTTTCATAATGAAGGTGAAATTTGTAGAATTCTTGACAGCGAGCCATCTCTTTCTGCCTAGCTCTAGTGCAATTGCTTGGCAGGTAATTTTATGTAAATGATGGTGCCTGAAGTAGTTATCCCTTAGTTTGGTTCTGTAGAAAATAATATAGTAGATGGTAGCAAGGAGATGCATATTTTATCAACTTTTCAACTTTGCTCCAAGCTCTGAAATCCCAAACACGTTTTAAAAGTCTAGGAAAATATACATCCTTCTCAGGTCGATACACACATTTTGGCCTCAGCTAAAACTCTCCATTAATTTGGCGATAATTGTATCGTGTCTCTCTGCTGAACTGAAAACGTTTCTTCTGAATCTTTTTTAATTGGCTCACTGGCTTACTAGTCAGTGTCTCTTGTTAATCAGGTAATCATTATATTCAGGGAACTGGACTCAGAAAAGTGAAAGTGGAAACTGTTTCATTAAACCCACTCAGAAGACTGCTTTTACCTTGCCACCAGAAGGAGATCGTGGCCAGCTCTCAGAATGTTTTGGTCACTGCCATAGTCCCCCCACCCTTATCCGCAGTTTCACTTCCTGTACTTTCAGTTATACAAGGTCAATCTCGGTGTGAAAATATTAATTGGAATATGCTAGATATTTTGAGACAAAGACCACATTGCATAACTTATTTTAGAGTATATTGTTAAAATTGTTCTATTTTATTATTAGTAGTCGTTATTATTAATCTTTGGCTGTGCCTAATTTATAAATTATATTTTTCATAGGTATGTATGTATAGAAAAAGCATAATATACATAGGTTTTGGTGCTATCCATGGTTTCAGGCATCCAGCGGGGGTCTTGGAATGTATCCACCAGGGATAAGGAGGGACTACTCCATTAGTGTCTGAATGATCTTTTATTCTTAGTTCCATAAAGAGTCTCAATTCAGTAATCAAATGCAGTCCCATGAAAAGTCTAAAGTCAGTAATGAAACAGTCTGATCCACTTATTCAAAACTCAAATTTCACCTAAAGTGGCAGATTCTCCCCTTCCTCACTCAGGGACTGCCTCACCCAGGGGGCTGAGAGTGGGGGCTGAGCAGTCCCAGGTCTCTGTGACAACCTTGTGCCCTCTTGTCCTCCAACCAGCGTTTCTGACTCTCCAAGCTTGGAGCTGGAGGCACGATGGGACAGGAGTGAGAGAGAAGGAGTATGATGAAGGAAAGTTCTCTTCAATTGATTATTTTGTATCTCTCCTGAGTCAGTGCTTCCTAGCTTGGCAGGTATTTGGAGCTGACATGCAAGGCCTTTGGGATCTCAGGACAGTGCCTCTCCCCCACACTCCTCCATCTGATGGTCAACCTCTGACCTCTGTCTGCTGACCTTCTTGTGGGATCTCCTTTTCTCCTGCATGGTTCCCTCTGGACTGCAGAAACTTTGCTTCTCTCTCCTGCTCTTTGTGGAAGGACAGTCTATCTGTCTCTCGCACAACTGCCTCTCTTCACTCTGGCAATAGCCCGGAACCGTACGGCTTCTTCAGCATGGATCAACTACCAGCCCTTCCCATCCTTCAAACTCCAAGGATCCCTCAAAGCCTCTCTCACTTAGGATGAATGAGTGAGGGGATATCACAGTCATCCACAAGCTTTTTCAAAGAAATTCCCTCCTTGGGCCTCTTTGACCTCAGTCCTTTTCTGCACTCAAGGTGGATGTCAAGACAGACTCAAATCCAGTTTTCAGCTATCTGCTTTTTATGTCTAGCACCTCAGCTTGGAATGCCGTCTATTGTCTTGTTCTCAGCTGAAAGGGAAACAGAAAGAGTTCTGTTTTAGCATCTTTTACATTTATTTGGAAGTGGTAGATAGAAGACAGAAAACTAGATTTGGTATTCAAGATCCTGCAGAAGAACTTGAATGAGATAGAGAGGTGAGTAAGATTGTCTCCACCTTTGAGCTTAGAATCTAAAAGTGGGTAGGAAACATGTTCATAATTTGTACATTCAGTAAAGTAAGAGAAATACAAAATAACCCATAGGCTTTTGAATAAAGTTGAAATCTCATTTGATTGAGCAGGTTTGAAAAGTATTTGCTAAAGAGGCAATATGTGATTTGGGTCTTGATTTATTCGTTTAAAATAACTTCTCTGAAATATTTATGGATGAGATGATATGATGCTTGGCATTTGATTTAAAATAATTCAGCAGATGGGGGACAAAGGTGACACTGTATATAAAACAAGGTGTTGTGTGTGGATAATTATGGAAGAGGCATCATTGGCACAGGAGGCGTTTCCTCTCGGGAAGTGTATTATGGGAACAGGAGTGTATCCGTAATACTCTGTGTTTGTATATGCTTGAAAATGCTATGATGAAACAAAATGAATGCAAAAATATACTAAGGCATGAGAAAAAAGCATTGTCAGGTGTCTGTTCTGTGTCTCATGTGGGTGAGGACACAGAGCGGATGGACACTGGTCAAGTGATTGCAAGTGGGATGGTTCGGATGGAGCTTTAATCAGCAGGCTTGGAAGTAAGAAATAGAGTGAGAGCAATTGTGGTCTGGAATGAAAAGTTCCAAGTGTGGTGTCCTATTAAGTGCATTGTTTTCATTTATGCGTAACCTTTCAGATGATCGCTTCTCCTCCTCCACGCTCTCTTTCGCTTGAGTTTCATGGTTGTGTCCTACATGCATAGGATTAATTAAGCCTTTCCTCCCTTCTTGTGGTCTAGCCATTCATTCAGGAAGCCAGTCAAGCCAGTGCAGCGGTTAGGAACTCGGGCTCAGGGGCCAGGCTGCCAAGGTTCTCAGTGAAGGTTGGGCACTTCCTAGTGATGCGAATTCAGGCCCATCCGTGCACCTCTAATTCCATCAGTTCCCTATCTTTAAAACGTGGCTGACAATGTACCTACCTCGCATTCAAGAACTAAGTAAGTTATTCATGTAAACAATTTAGAATGCTGTTGATCACATAGTAAGCATTCAACAACCATGAGGTCTTCCCATCAAACGATGTGTGCTCACTTGCTTCAGTAGGAATGAGTCCTGTAGTGCAGAGCTTCTCTCCTCATTGAACAGATTCTGTCATGGATCACAAGACTCATCTGAAAAACAAAGAGATGTGTGAAGGCGAGTTGTTATGAGTTAGTAAAATTGAATGTTAGGGATTTTGATTTGGGAGCAGGAGAGAGTCCCTTACTAGTATTTTAAATGATGACTTTATTGAGGCTAGAATTAGAGAAATTAGGTCTTGATAGGCAGTTTATCAACTACTCCAATGGTGGAAAATCATGTTTGTACCCATGCAACATCCCAGTTTTCTCAAGGGAGAACTCAAAGTTAAGATACAAAGATAAAGCACTATAGAGTTAGAAGAAAAACATTTTACTCCGAAGCAGTAGTTTGGGAATAGTCAATCACCGGCTAGAGCATCTTAGAGCTGATCACAGGAAATAAATCTCTGAAGCCATGCTAAATTTCAGTACATCATACAACAAATTATTTTCGGTGACATGACAATTTTAAGGCTGCTGCGCTTATAGATGATTTCTCTCCACGTATTCAATTCCCAAAGGAAATACGTACTGTAAACAGAATCCCTCGAACAAAATTAGGTTGCATGTCAGCCATCACCACGGGTCTCACGACTCACTTGCCCGGCAGACTGACACAGTACACATAAACTATTTTTAACCTGCTACTTGGTTCCAGTGGAGATGTGTGTAGAGAAAGATAAGGGGAAAAAAATAAAAGCTAGCAAGATAAATGCTTGCTGAAGTGGAAATCTAAAGGACTTTTTTTTCCCATCTGTTTGGCACAGAAGTTGTCTCTTTGGGGGGCACAGATTTCATCACCGTTCCTCAGACTTGTAACTTGCAGATCGTGTTGAAGGCAAAAGAGTAGTCTTCGAGGAATACCTGTGCTGACATTAGTCTGAACGTCTCCTTTTCTGTCCTTCATTTTCATAATGAGCTCACATGTGAATAACTCTTACCTTTTCAGTAAAATAGGTGTGTTTGCTAAACTATAAAGGCAGCATGCGTTTTTCCCTTAGTCTAGTCCCTCTATTTCCATATCATAGCACATAAATTCATCGATGAATGATTTATTATATTTTAAAATAAAATGCCAAAGAGAGATGAAAGAAAACAGCCACTTATTCATAATACCTTCTTCTTCAAATAGACTTCAGTAGAGTCTCATTTATTTTATAAGAACAGCTCATCAGTTATCAGCATATTTTATTGCCCAGCCATCAAAATTCTTATTTTCTGATGCATTCTTCAAAACAAAT
>PVJI01033204.1:0-11484 GCA_004026765.1 Micronycteris hirsuta
TCTGCTGATGGTAACCTTACCCCGTTCTGCCTTGACCCATGAATATTCAATCCTATGTAAATATGCCCTAAGCTCCTAATAAAAGCACGGTGCCGCCATGTTCGTGGCTTTTTTTCCCTATGATAATGGGAGAAAATGCCCGTGACCCTGGCTTCATCTCATAATGTGTCTTTGTGTGTGAATCATTGATGCTTCAGGCTCAAGTCCACCCCACGGCGGATTCTGCGGGCCGGAATCCGCCACAATACTCAATGTGCTTATAAAAATATGACTCCAGAAACCAAAGAAGAAATGTCGTCTTTATCCTCCATGTATGGCTAAATTTGGTAAACAATTACAGTGCAACTTGCAATGAAATTATATTTCTACTCTTCCACTTACATTTGCCTCACCAGCGACCTGAGGACCTGAGCCAAGGATGGGATGTCCTTCTTATTCTGAAATATATCTCACAGAGGTAGAGTGATCCACAAGTACTACTGATGTGTCTTATCTTACAAAGGCTTCAATCCCTTTACGACCCAATTCTAACTGCTGAGTTTCAAACTCTCACCTGGACCGTGAGAAGTGCCCCTTGGCTGGTTTTTCTGTCTCCAGTCTTGTTCTCTTGCCTCCAACATGTGTCCTGCTAAGAGAGTGTTATAAAATGCAAGTTAATCCTTTCTTTTAAAGCATGCTTTCTGTTTTTAAAATGCTATTCCAAATGGTGTTTGATCTGACCTTTATTATATTTTACACTTTATACTTAATAATGTTTGTGTTTTTTGTAAATCTCACTGGCCTCAACTTACCCTATTCCTGCAACATCCTTCCCCCGTTATCCTCACCTTCTTGCACATCAATCTCAACAGTCTAATGCATGTTTTGTATCTCAACTTGGCATCATCTTCTCCAGAAAGCTGTATTTCTTTGAGTAAATAGGATAGCAAAAAACATCTTTGGTACCATGTTGTGAACAAAATAAAATTATCAGTCTATATTCACCACAGAAATCTCCTTAAATCCCAGTCCTATTATAGAAAGCTTTTAAGAAGAAAGAATAAACTAGCTACGGTGTAAAGCAGTAGGTGTCCCTAAGATTCAAACCTTAAAGTTTCAGGTGAGCTGTGGGAATTTGGACAGAGAGCTGACATCACATGCTAAGAAATTTTTTTCATATCTTTAAATAATGACTTTTGGTATGAAAGTGACATCAAATAGTGACTTAAAATTACATTTCAGCAACTACAAACTGTATCCAGTGAGTTGCCTCATTTTATATCTATAGTCATCCTATTTTATTTGTTAACATGTATTTAAATATAAAACAACCAAGATGTTGATTCTCTGTGTGAGGGTGGAAATAGTCTTCCAATGTTGTTTTAATTACTTTATCAAACTGAAGCCAACTGTGCTTTCTTTTTTCTTTTAATTGTTTCTTTATAGTGATAGTGATCAAAATGTATATTTTAAAGACAGTTTCCAATGTATTTCTTAGTTTGAGTTAACAGCAGAAACAATTTGATGAGTACCTAAAATTAAGGAATTTTCTTGGTTGTTGATTATTGTTAATTTTAAAATAACTGCATGGAAAAAAAGAGCAAAAACAGCCTATTCAATAAATGGTGTTGGGAGTTCTAGACAAGTACATGCAAAAAAATGAAACTCGACCACCAACTTATACGATATACAAAATTAACTCAAGATGTCAAAAAACTTAAATATAAGTCATGTCAACATAGAAGTCCAGAGGGAAACCCAGGCAGGAAAATTTCAGATATCCCATGCAGCAATATTTTCACAGATACATCCTCTAGAGGGCAAGGGATATAAAAGAAAGAATAAACAAATGGGAATATATCCAGCTAAGAATCTTCTGCACGTCAGAAGAAAACATTATCAAAATGGAAAGGGAACCAACTGTATGAGAAAACATATTTGCCAATGATACCTCGGAAAAGGGTTTGATCTCAAAAATGTATAAAGAACTCACGTAGCTCCACACCAGGAACACAAACAATCCAATTAAAAAATGCTCAACATCCCTGGCCCTCAGAAAGATGCAAATTAAAGCCACAATGAGATACAACTAAACATCGGTCAGAATTGTCATCATTAATAAATCAATAAACAACAAGTGCTGGTGAGGTTATGGAGAAAAGGGAACCCTAGTGCACTGTTGGTGGGAATGCAGATTGGTGCAGCCACTGTGGAAAACAGTATAGAAATTTCCTCAAAAAATTAAAGATGGAACTACCTTTAGATCCAGCAATTCCACTGCTGGGATTATACCCTAAGAAATACCAATTCAAAAGAACCTATCCACCCCAATTTTCATAGCAGGCTTATTTACAATAGCCAAGTCCTGGAAGCAACCTAAGTGCCATCAGTAAATGAGTGGATCGTGGACAAAACTAAAAGGGGGTAGAATCAAGGGTGGGAAGTGGGGATGGCTAGGGTGAGAGGACGTGGAGAGGGGAAAATGGAGAAAATTATTCTTGAACAATTATAAAAAAGTGAAAAAATATATTTATGACATGAGGAAATGCTTGTAATATAAGATGCAATTTAAGCAAAAACTAAAGCCAGATAGAAGTTGTATAGAGCAGTGCTCCCCAATATAGCAGCCACCAGCCAGCCCCATTGGCTACTGAATGCTTGAAATGTGGCTAGTCCGATTAGAGATATGTTATAGTATAGAAAAATATTTAAAGGCTGGCAAAGATTGTGAAATATTTCATTAACAATTTTGATATTGCCATATGATGAAATGACAATATTTTGAATCTATTGGGTTAGATAAAATGTTATTAAAATTAAAACATTAAAAAAAACCTGTAGTACATTTATGCAATGGAATACTATGAAGCAGAAGGAAAGAAGGAGCTCCTACCCTTTGTGACAGCATGGATGGAACTAGAGAGCATTATGCAGAGTGAAATAAGCCAGGTGGTGAAAGACAAATACCATATGATCTCACCTATAAGTGGAATCTAATCAACAAAGCAAACAAATGAGCAAAATAGAACCAGAGACTTGGAAATAAAGAACAAACTGACAGTGACCAGAGGGGAGGGAGAGAGGAAGGGGAATTACAGGGGAAAGAAGGGAAAGGGGCAAACAGAGGAACACTAATAGAGGACTCATGGGCATGGACAATGTGAGGGTTTGACTGTGTGAATGGGGGGCGTTGGGATGGGGGAAGCAATGGGGAAAAAGGTGGGACAACTGTAACTGAACAACAATAAATGAAAAGTAAATAAAATAAAATAACTGCTTGAAGACTCCATTCATGAGAAAAGGACCCCTAATCAAATTTTCCTGCTACCTGTGCCTGATTTCTAATTTTCTTCATAGCCATGTTCATAATTTTTGTTATATAAATCTTTTTTAATAGTTTTATTTAAATAATTCCAAAATGAATATAACATATTTAAATAAGTATGTTGTACACATTCACTGTTTGTATATTAAACTAAAATATAAAATATAGAAGGTTTGTTCTTTCTTCCTTTTTCCCTGGTCTCAAGCCACTCCAAGAAAATCAAACAGAAAATGAAGGTCTTTTATGTGATAAGAAAACAACAGTGAACATTACTGTAGTGCAACTTAAGTGGCTCTTCAGTATCACTTAGTTATGCGTTCCATTGCCTTAAGCCTGAAAAGAATAAGTTGGCTGTTATTAAAGATAGTCTTAAATGAATATAAAAGCTTTGGTAGATGAGGTTAAATGGATTCAAATCACATTTTTTAACCACTCATCCATTCATGAATTCATTTTAAAAATATGTATTATGCTGTTAATGTGTCCAACAAATGTGGTTAGTGTTGGACAACTAGAATGATTATGCAGACAGAACCTTTGCCTTTTTAATTAAATTATATCCTAGTGAGTATGAGCATGATACATATATATTAACTGAATATTAATATGTAAAAACATATCTAAAATTGTACTACATGTTTATAGGAAAGGAGTAGACTGTTATGAATGCAAGTATAAAAGTTACTTGACTTAAAGACAATCAGGGATAGTTCCTCTGAGGAAATCATGTCTAAGCTAAGACCTAAAAATAAGGGAAAAATGAAAAATGAGTAGGACTTACTAAGTAGAGGGAAAAGTGCATGGTGCTCTGGAGACTAAAGGAAAGCTCAATACAGGCAGAGCATGGAAGTGAGGATGGTGAGTGAACCATGGGCTGAGGCGTGGACATTCTTATAAGTCATATTAAAAAGCAGTTTTTCCTGGTATTTGTTTATTTTTTGGCTGACTAGAATCCTTTCTCCATAATACTAACAGTGGTTCCAGTTTTCACTTATAAATCCCCCAATCAGTCCACAAAGTTCAACAGGTTCCACTCTCTTGACTTAGGCATAAATTACACTCCTGGCAAGTCAATCATACCAATTACTGTTCAGCCCTTTGTTTGAGCTCTTGGAAATGGGGATTTTCTGATTCAAACTCAGGAAAGTATAAGCTTGAGTTGCTGATGGCATCTTGCACATGTAAATCGAAGAATGAAGCCCTCAAAAAACAATGAAAAGATCAAAGAGTTGGAATAGTTAGGGCTTGATGGCACTCACATATCTCAATTCAAGCTCCATCAAGAATTTTCAAATTACTTAGCCAAATTAATTTTTTTCATTAGTGCTATTCTGTTCATTTTACTCACTTGTAAAATATCTGATATAAAACTATGTAAAACTTTAATCAGAAAAATAAAATAATCAACTTTTTAAATTTTTGTAAATAAAAATATAGGTGAAGCCCGGCTGGTGTGGCTCAGTGGATTGAGCATGGGCTGGGAGCCAGAGGGTCCTGGTTCGATTCCCAGTCAGGCACATGCCTGGGTCGTGGGCTGGGTCCCCAGCGGGGGCCATGTGAGAGGCAACCATACATTGCTCTTCCTCTCTCCCTTCTCCTCTCTCTGAAAATAGATAAATAAATTCTTAAAAAACAAAAAAAATCTCAGTGCAATTTGAAGCGTATATCAGAGGGAAAAGAACTGAATTTAGGGATGATTTTGGTAGAGGTACATATAAGATACAATGAATGAATAAATAATAAAGTTGATGGTAGTGATGAAATATCATTATGTTTAGGAAGCTAAACATATAGGGAATTGAATTGAAATGGTCAAGAACTAAGATGAAGATGAATAACTCCTAAGATTCAGGCCTGTGTAATTTCTTAGATACTTATTTCATAATTGTGGAACAATAGATTTTGAACTGAATTTTAGATATGTTGATATACCCTTGACATACTAAAAGAAGTTGCTGGAAAAAAATTGTGTACACACACATATACATATATATATACACACACACATGTACACACACATACATTTATATGTGTGTGTGTACCACTGGAATGTAAAAATATATACATTAAAATATGTATACATTTTGAGGTGACTAGATTATAAAATAAATTAAATGATGGGCATCAAAAATCAAGATGATGATTTTAAGCTTTAAAATATATTATTCAAGATAGAAAATATCTGTATAGAAGAATGGTAATAGTTAGAGATGTACACTAGAGAACTGCCTTTTTGGTTCAGGGAGAATGTGCTATAGAACTCAAGAGATAATTACTAAACATTATTGTGTTTCACTGTGGAATATTCAAAACTCATTGCACCTCTCTCTGTATTGCTCAGTTAGTAGTGGAAATTAATCTCAGAGGAGGTGCTTAGCAAATCTAAAGGAAGATTTTAGTAATTTTCAATACTTTGTTTTGGCAAATGGGGATGAAGGATTTTATGAACTGAAAGTGTATATGGCCTGCCAAAAGTCATATGTTGAAGCCTTATCTCTAATGTGGTTTTGGAGGGGGCAGGATGGCTTTGGGAAGTAAATATTTTATGTGGATGCAGCCCTCATGAATGAGATTAGTGCCATTATAAGAAGAGAGAAGAGGAAAGATTAAAATAATTTCAAGTACATTTTTTACCACACTGAAATGAAACTAGAAATCAAGAACACTATGAAAATGGGAATATTACCAAATATGTAGAAACTCAACAATATATTCTTATACAACCATTAGATGAAAGAAGAAATTGAAATTGAATTTTAAAAATATCGAGGCACATGAGAATGAAAACATGGTATAACAAAACTTTGTTGTGATGTAGCAAAGTCAGTACTAAGAAGGAAGTTCACAGCAATAAATGCCTATATTAAAAAGAAGATTTTAAGTAAACAATCTAGTAATCTTAAGGAACTAGGTAAAGAATAACAAACTAAACTCAACTTCAGCAGAAGAAAGGACATGAGAGAAATAAGTGAAATACAGGCTATCACATAATAGGAAAAATCAACAAAATGAAGAATTGGTTTTCGAAATAGTAAAATAATTACCAAACTCTTAACTAGGCTAAGTAAAAAGACAGAAGACTCAAATAAATAAAATCAGAAGTGAGAGAGGAGTCATTACAACACACCTCAGAAATAAGGGATTATTTATGAACAATTATGCAATTATACACTAACAATGGAATAATCTGAAGAAGATTGATAAATTTCTTTTTTATACTGTTGTTCAATTACAGTTGTCCCCATTTTCTCCCCATTACTCTCCCCTGTCCTACCCATCCCCTACTTCCACATTCAATCTTCCACCCACCCACTACCCATTGTCATTGTCCATGGGTCCTTTATACAAATCCCCTGACTTGACCTTTCCCATTCTTTCCCCCATTGTCCTCCCCTCCCTTCCCTCTGGTCACACAACATACTCTTTTTTAAGATTCACTCTTTACTTAAGAAAACTGTGATACAGTTATCTTTTTTCCAAAAAACATTGTTTTATATTTTCCTGGTTGGTATATTTTTTCTTTTTCTTTCTTAAAATATTATCTCATAAGATACATCTTAGGTTGATAATTAAATGCCCTAAGAATTACTTGTTTTAGCTATGATCTGCTCAATCACTACTCCTCAAAACATAAAATGTAAGGTGGTTTGGTACAATGAGAATTTTAGCTACATTCAGATTCCCTGACAATACTCTTTATTCAGCTACTGACCCACTTTCAGCAACACTTGTTTTTTAGATAATACTTGTATTAGCACACTTCCTTCAATACAGGTAATCATCACAGACACATATTTTCTCTTTATCTTAATATCAGCAGGTTTGGTCAGTGATAACTTGATCCACCCAAAATATCTTTATTTTGAATTTTGAAACATCAGGGATTTATTATTTCAATCTTGTTCTCTGTTATCCCAAAGGATCTGATGTTCTTGCACAAATTTATCTATATCAGTGTAAGGTCTAAGGTGCAACTTTAAAAATAAATTGCAGAAAATTCTTTCACACTCTTCATCCAGATTTGTGCTGATTCAACAGTGTTATTCTGATAAGAACTAAAATGCCATCTGAGGCCACCACAAAAAAGATACCAATGGCTTGTGTAAGTTTTCAAATTGCACATACAATGTCACTTTGTTAGTCAAATTTAAGAAATTTGGGGACTGGTAATAGAAATACATGATACTTATCTTAAAAGTATAGCCAAACATTTGTCCTAATTATTATACAAACACATATCTTTGGGCATCTGTTTAAATCTAATTGCCTAGATTTTACAAAGATGGATTTGACTAATTGGGAATTTGGTAAATTCAAATAATCTTTATTGCAAATGTCCCAACCTCTCAGTAAATCTCTATTTGACTTTACCTTTGTGTATATGCTCTTACCTATATTTAAAATTTTTTTGTCCCTAAATTTCTCTATCATTATTACTTCCCAAAGCTGTAGTCACTCCTTTGCCTTAAGGTCTATCCATATTTTAAATGAACAAACTCATTGCTTTTTTTTTTGGTTCCTGAAAAATCAAAATTATTGACCCAATGTAAAAGCCTTTCTTTTGAGTGTGCATGCATTGCTTTTTTGAAAGAAAGAAAATAATTAGGAATGTACTGTAAAAGGTTTAAAAACAAATCATGTAAAATATTTATGTTTTGAACATGCACTCTGTACACATCTCCTTTGTTTTAAAGTTTCATTTACAGAGACATAATAACTTGTTCTCTCTCCGATGCTTACTGGTATGCATTGTTTACGTCTCAGTTATAACTCCTTGCTCAATATTTAGTCATGAATTATTTATAGTGCTTTGCTATCCATTCAGCATGAATTCTTGGAATTTCTCCAAGACAGGGTCTATCCTGGATTTCTGTTTTTCTTGTAAAATTCTCAGATGTTCCAACTGCTCTCTCAAGGGAAATCATTACAAACATTCTCTCCTTCATTGGTTTTTGGAAAGGTTTTTCTGCCTTATAGCAGCTGGCATACACTATTACTTTTAGCGAAATTAGACAGAATAATGCACTGCAACACCATGAATCAACAGTTTTTCTCTGGATTATTAAATTGCCAACAGTATATACCATAGGGAATCATTCTAAATTATTTAGTGTAAACTTAAGGGAAGGAAGGAAGTTAAACTGTTTTCTATTAACTTTTTTTTAATTGCCAGGAGAAAACAATATCTTGAAAAATAAAAGAGAAATGTTGACAATTGTTAACTTTCTAGTCATGACAAGAAGTAATAATTTCTATTGTGCATTTTCTAGTCATTGACCACATTGTATGATGAAATAAATAAACCAATTGTAACAAGTGCTTTTTTTTTTAAAGAATCCATTTTGTGCAAAGAGATGATCTCATTTTAATTTTCTTTCTTTGATGGATATACTCCAGTCATTGTCAATCATGCATTTTATTTTTATTGTCAAGTGTTTTTGAGTGAACCTTGTATTCACAACGTACAACTGCTTACACAAGAATGACTGACAGAAAGTCTAAAGTGGGATCTTAGAAGACAAGACATGATTTCTCCCAGTCCCTATTTATTTCAAATCTTTATGTCTACATTTCATGACCAGTCTTTGAGTCACATTGGAATTGAATAGTTATTCCATTTATAAACACGGGACTTTAATACAGATAATAAATCATTTAAACTCAATTTTATTATATATAAAAGAGGAATGATAAGATTTATCTTTTAAGATTTTGCAGGGATTAAGTAAAATTACATATACACACACAGAGTATAAACATTGTGTTTGCCACAAAAAGGTACCACAATAAAGATTGATAATTTTATTATCAACTATTTCAACTAATTAATAAGTAAATTTCACTTGTTTGGACACAGACTTTATGTCGCTTATGCAAATAATATATAATATTAATATATGCTACATACTAATTATTACTAATTCAAAACAAATTATATTATCACTACAGCTAATTAGATTTTAAAATAAGCTATATTTATTTCAATAATTATCCTAAATGTGAAAACTAATTTGTCAGAAGACATATATATGTATAATATATAGTGCGTATGAGTTTACTTTTTTGTACCTTTTGAAAATATTGCTAGTTAATTATTTCAGTGAAAATTTTTCTTTTTGCACCACTAATATACAGTCTAGAACAATTATTTTCACACCTGTCTTTGAAATTAGAAGTGAATATTGACCAATGGCACCAATAATATAGTGAGTATAAACATGCTGTGGATGCTTGAAAAATATCTTGATTTCCTCTTTCTGGGAAACCCATATTTCTATCTAAAACCATAATTATATGGATAATTGGATGGTGGGGTAAGATTTGCACAGTTTTTACAATATATCAACAATTAGTAATATTTTCAGGTGCAAATGGCAAAAAGCACAATTGGTTAAATTAATTGGAGGTTCACAATAATAAGGCCCATAGAGTGGGAGCTCTGTCGGCATTGGGCTTCACGGGTGCAAGGTCGCTTATGCTGCTCCAAAGCAGAAAATAGAAGGTTCCCCTGTGTATTATTGAACTCACCTCATGGTCTGGATGTTAGATTTTCGCAACGCCTTTGATCTATCCAGGCATATTAGGACTCCTTTCTTACAAAACTTTACACCACAGTGCTTAGTTTGCATATTGAAAGGACAACTATTCTATGTAAGTAATTTGGAAAGCATCTTCTTGTCTTTCCATATATAGATGTTAAAATATATTTTTCTGTATCTATAATTTTCCATATCAAAATATGGTTTTCTGGATTTCTATATTAATTGATTTGAATCTATAGTTCACGTTGGGAAAGACTGACATCTTAAAAATACTGAGTTTTCCAATCCACGAACATTGAACTCTCCATTAATTTAGATCTTTGATTTCTTTCACTAGTCTTATATATTCTGTAAATAAAACCTAGATATATTGTGTTAATTTTATACCTTAGTAATTTAATTTGGTGCTATTATAAATTTTTTTATTTTACATTTCAGTTGTTCATTGCAGTAATACAGGACAACAAATAACTTTCATATTTTATATTTTGTATTATATAGCCCATCTATGTTTTTATCAGTATCAACATATTGTTGATTCTGTATTTCTACATAGAGAGTCAAGTCACGTGTGAGCAAACACATTTATTTTTTACTTTCCAATCCGTATGTGTGTGTATATATATATTTTTTATTTTTCTTTTGTCTGATTTCATTTCTTTATTGCTAAGACTCTAGTACAATATAGAAGAGGTGAAAGAGGACACACTTTTGTAATCTTCCCCTATTATCAGTCATAGGGTGAAAGTTCTGGACTCTCATCACTGAGTATGATTTTAGCTGTAAGGCTTTGTAAATTTTTTTTTATCATGTTAGAATGTTTCTCTTTATTCTTAGTCTGCTAAGAATTTTTTAAATTATAAATTAGTATGAATTTTTTTCAAGTGTGTTTTTTTGTATGAAATATTACGAACATGTCTATTTCTTTCATACCCTGTTTAAATTTTCTTACATTGAAGTTCTATGCTGTAACTTTCTATGGTTTTTGCCAAATACAGGATGTCATGTATCCACTAATACAGTATCATATGGAAAATTATGTGATTCATTTATTCAACCTATGGAGACTTATACTGATTTTTTTTTTTTAAGAAACTGAGCCAGAACCATACTCACATAATACATAAACACACACATACCAGGTCTGTCTGGAAAAAGTCCAGCCATTGTCAATATAACGAGAATCGTTTGCACGACATCAATGTAACCTGGCAGCCAAGGAGGGTGGACTGGACTGTGCATGTGTGAGCAATAGTGACTGCACTGTACTAACATCGGTGGGGGCGGTAGACACTATTGAGTGAGCATGTGTAGTGTGTGGCTGCCACATTCAAAATGACTCGGCAAGTAGAGCAGCTAATCTATGTCAAATTTTGTGTGAAGCTTGAGCATTCCTCTGTGGGAACTTTTTGGATGATTCAGAGGGCTGAAGCTATGGGCATCTGGTGAATGGCAGCTTCATCATAAAAACACTCCTGCTCATGCATCACATCTCATGCAAAGTTTTCAGGTGAAACATCAAATTACCCAGGTGACTCAGCCACCCTACCGCCCTGATTTGGTACCCTGCAACTTCTGGCTTTTTCCAAAACTGAAATCACCTTTGAAAGGGAAGAGATTTCAGACCGATGAGATTCA
>PVJI01033205.1:0-11483 GCA_004026765.1 Micronycteris hirsuta
TGATAACCAATGCTTTGAACTCACTATCTGATAGTTGGCTTGCCTCTGTTTCGGTTATCATTCTTTCTGGGGCTTCCTCCTTTCCTTTCATTTTGGGAATTGTTTCTTTGTCTTCCCATTGTTTGTGAGACACTTCTTGCTAGCCTCTGTTTCTTAAATTGATCTGTCAAGTTCTCTGGAGTAGCGAAGTTGATTTTTTGTCATTGTCTCTGTTTTTAGGGTTGACCCTTGTCTGGGTCTAGCTCTGTTCTCTTTTCAACTCCAGGTTTTAATGTCTCACCTATGGATAAAGAAGAGAGGGGAAGGAAGAAGAAAAGAAAAAAAATAAAGTAAAAAAATAAAATATAAAAGTAAAAAATAAAAATAAAAAATAAGAAATAAAAAGAGAAGACTAGGATGAACGGAAGGAAGAAGGAATTAAAAAATAAAGGACAGACAGGAAAGAGGGTCGGGAAAACAAACAAACAAACATACAAACAAACAAAAAAAACTTCTGCTGGCTGGCTTTAAAAGTGTCCGGTGAGGCCTGCTCCCCTGGTCCTCCTGTCTGTGTCGGGTGTCTGATTGTTCAATTTCTCCTGTAATCTTGGTCACCAATCTTCATATATGCTGGAATACTGTATGGCGTTCGCTCTGTTCCTCAGAAAATCAGCTGGGTGTTTCACTTGTGGGGAGGAGGGAGTGGACTCTGCTCCCCTCTATCTTACCGCCTTTATTTTTTTTCCCTCAGTGCACCTTTTACTTTAAGGGGCGGAGCTTTAAGTGTTCACCAGGGTGGGGGAAACCCACGTTGCTCTGTTGTGACGCTGTCTTTGGGGGTGGGGTCACCCACGTCATTGTGTTGTGAAGCTCTCTGTGGGGGCAGGGTATCCCACGTCGCTGTGTTGTGACACTGTGTGTGGGCGCGGGGCCTGAGAGAACAATGGTGCTGGCTCCGCTCTCCGCACCTCCCCAGCTGCCCACAATAAAGCCGATTCCCTCCTTGCTGGCTCCAGAGAGAGTGGCCGGGCCTGCACATTTCTGAATCCCCGTGGGCCTCCCCAACGAACTCTGCTGTGAGGCCGGGAGTTGCTCCTGTCGCTGCCTCAACCACCACAGGTCTTTTCAATCGGTGATTTGAGGCTTTATTTCCCTGCGTTGGTGGGCCGCGCGGTCTGTTTCGCTCCCCAGCTTTTCCTCCCAGTCTATCCGCGCGCTAATGAGGGACTGCCTGGTGCACCAGTCTCAGCCCTGGTTTCGCAGAGTGTGCCCGCTGCGCTTTGGCCAGGCACGCCCACCACAGGCTGCTTCAGGCAGCTGGAGTGCCACTGGCACCGCTCCACAAACCGAGTCTCCCCGAGTGCCCTCCACCTAGCTCCGCCCTGCCTACCGGTCTGGATGAACGTGTCTTCTTTAACTCCTTTGTTGTCGGACTTTCACTCAGTTCAGTTTTCTGTCAGATCTGGCTGCCCTTGCCCTCTAAATTGCTTTTTTTTCCTCTTTTTGTTGTGCGAGGAGGAACAGTGCGTCCACCTACACTGCCATCTTGGCCCTTCCCCCTAAATCTTTTTTAAAAATTGTATTTTAGCCCTGGTTGGTGTGGCTCAGTGGATTGAGCACTGGACTGTGAAGCAAGGGGTCGCCGGTTCAATTCCTGGTCAGGGCACATGCCTGGGTTGTGGGCCATGTCAGGTCCCCTGTGGGGATGTGTGAGAGGCAACCACACATTGATATTTCTCTTCCTCTCTTTCTCCCTCTCTTCCCTTCCCTCTAAAAATAAATAAAATCTTTAAAAATTATATTTTATCGATTATGATATTACAGTTGTCCCAATTTCCTCTCTTTGTCCCCAGTCCACACAGCCCCCCAACTCCCTCAGGTAACCCCTACTCCATTGTTCATGTCCACAGGTCATATGTATATGTTCTTTGGCTACTCTATTTCCTATGCTGTACTTTACATCCCCATGACTACTCTATACCAAATTGTACTTCTTAATCCCTTCAGTTTTTTCACCCATTCCCCCAACCCCTTCCCATCTGGCAACCCTCAAAATGTTCTCTGTATCTATGGTTCTGTTTGTCTTCTGCTTGTTTGTTTGTTTTTTTGATTCAATTTTTGATAGATATGTATTTGTTGCCATTTTATTCATATGTTTGATCTTCTTAAAGACCTTTTAACATTTCATATAATGCTGATTTGGTGGTGATTTACTTTTAGCTTTTTCTTATCTGGGAAGCTCTTTATCTGTGCTTTGATTCTAAATGATAGCTTTCCTGGGTAGAGTACTCTTGGTTGTAGGTCCTTGCTTTTCATCACTTTAAATATTTCATGCCACTCCCTTCTAGCCTGAAAGTTTCTTTTGAGAAATCAGCTGACAGTTTTATGGGTGCTCCCTTGTAGGTAACTAACTGCTTTTTTCTTGGTGCTTTTAAGATTCTCTCTTTTTCCTTTAACCGTTGGAATTTTAATTATGATGTGTTTTGGAGTGGGCCTCTTTGAGTTCTCTCTGTTTGGGCCTCTCTGTGCTTCCTGGACTTGTGTATTTCCTTCACCAGGTTAAGGAAGTTTCCTGTCATTATTTCTTCAAATAGGTTCTCGATCACTAGCTCTATCTCTTCTTCTTCTAGTACCCCTATGATGTGAATGTTGTGAGACTTTATGTTGTTCCAAAGATTCTTGGAGCTATCCTCTTTTTTAAAATTGTTTTTTCTTTTTGCTGCTCTGATTGGATGTTTTCTGCTACCTGGTCTTCCAAATTGCTTATTTAACCCTCTGCTTCATCCAACCTACTGTTATTACTTCTAGTGTATTCTTTGTTTTCAGATATTGTGTTATTCATTTCTGGTTCTGTTTTATGGTTTCCATGTCATTTTTTTATGCTGTTAACTTCTTTCTCTCTGAGTTCATCTGTTCTTCCCCTAAGTTCCTCGAGCATCTTTATAACCAGAGTTTTGAAAACCGTGCATCCAGTAGCTTGCTTGTCTCCATTTTGTTTAGTTCTTTTTCTGGAGTTTTGTTTTGTTTTTTCATTTGGGTCATATTTCTTTGTCTCCTTATTTTGGCAGCATTTGTGTTTGTTTCTATGTATTGGGTAGAGCTGCTACATCTCCCAGGGTTGGTAGAGTGGCCTAATGTAGTGTCCTGTAGGTGTCCTGTAGGGTCTAGTGACACAGCCTCCCCTATCACCTGAGCTGTATACTTGAGTCATGCCCACCAGGTGGGCTGTGTGTGCCCTTCTGTTTTAGTTAAGCCTTGATTGATGTTGGCACATCCAAAGTAAGCCACCACTGTGTTCTTTCAGGGGTCACACAGCATAAGCTATAAAGTGGTCTGCAGATGGCTGCTACTTATGCTGTGCTTAGAGGTGCCCAGGGGAGGCCAAGCTGTGAACCAAGGCTGGATGTTGCTAGTGCCAGGCCTGGGGCAACTTAAGGAGAGGTATGGAGCTCTCTGAATCCAGCTGCTGCTTGTTTGAGAGAATTTAGGAAAATCTGAAGCACAGGCCAAGACAAGCCATTCCTATGGAAAAGCCACTGGAAAGAGCTTGGGTGGATCTGAAATGGGTGGGGTAGAGTCTCAGGGAGTCATGAGGGTGGGGCAAACAGTGTGAGCCATATTGAGCCAGGTTGGTGCCCACCTGCTGGTTCTGTTGCTCTGTGGGCAGGGGAGGGTTCAGAAAAAGAACAATGCCTCTGCCAGCACTTTTGTCTGAGAGAAAGCTGCCCCCTAGCTCTTGCCCTGATGCTACATAGTTCAGTTCCTCCCTGTATGTCTTTGATGCTTTTCAATATGCTGCCCCCATTCTGGAGCTCAGAGTGAGTGAACTTGAGTAATTATGCATGGGCCTTTTAAGAGGAACTGAAACAAGAGGGCAAGAGAGTCTGGGGCTTGTGGTGCCTGTCACTGCTCAGCCAAAAATCATAGACAGGGATTATATTATAATTGTGGTTTTATTAATATCAGAGGCTATCAGTGTGAGAAGGTGGTGGGTTAAAATCCTAACATCCACCTTCGCTTGAGCTTTCAGAAGCAAGTTTATATGGGGGAAGTGTAGGAATTTAGGAGGGGAAGTTCGTATGCGGAGTGTAGCCTGTGCTGTTTCTCTTGGGAGAGGGAGCTGCAGCTTGTTCCCAAGCTGGCTCCCTTGTTCTGGTGTTATCTCTCTGTTTGCATTAGAATTCTTATTCCTCTCTTCCCCAGAAGCCTGTGGTTTATGGCTGGGAGGTTATGTATTCTCTGGTTAGGGAGGAGAGGTATAAACCATTTACTCTCAAGTATACTTGGTTAGGAGAGATAAGGTCTTGCAGTTCACTGGCTGGCTGTGAATTGCTCAAAGTGTTTGGCCTTGTTTAATTTTCTTGACTCAGTTTCCCCATTCCACTTGCCCAGGAATTTCCCTAGCTTTTCACTATACTGTCTCAGAACTGCCAGGGAGTCTAGCAGTTTCAGTCTTCCAAAACTTCAATCCCTGCTGATTTTTACAGCCAGAAGTTATGGTAACTTCTGTTCCTGGCACTGGGATCCTGGGCTGGGGGGCCTGGTGTGAGGCTGGGACCCTTCACTCCTGAGATATCCCTCCTGACTTTTAACCACCACTTGTGGGTGTGGGACCACGTCTCTGCCCCCCACCCCCCAGATATAGACAGATCTGATCAGATCACTGAGGAGAAGTAGAGAGAGGCCATAGGACAAGGTTGCCCAGGGAAATGGTAAACAGTCTAGGATGGGACTGGCTGAGAAGCTGAATGTCTCCGGTACACATGGAATTATGGGCTGGAAGATATAAACAGAAGGCAGACTGGTTTCTCTCCTCCTCCGGGATGCCTGGATGATTATGCTGCAGGTGCTTACATTTCCCAAAGGATGTTTCTTTTTTTTAATTTTTGAAAGATGACCTTATAGTCAAATCCATTTATTTATTTTTAAAATCTTTTTCATTGTTTATCAAGTACAATTTTCTCCGTTTTCACCCCACCATGTCCCCCACCCCACCCATCCCCACCTCCCACCCTCAAGCCCACCCACTTTGTCTTTGTCCATCTGTCCTTCATACATGCTCCTTGATGCCCCCCATTATCCCCTATTATCCTTTTCCCTTCTCCTCTCTGATTACTGTCAGATTGTTCTTTATTTCATTGTCTGTTGTTGTATTTTGCTTGCTTGTTTGTTTTGTTGATTAGTTTCCACTTATAGGTGAGATTATATGGTATTTCTATTTCACTGCTTGGCTTGTTTCACTTAGCAGAATGCTCTCCAAATCTATCCAAGATGTTGCAAAGTGTAGGAGATCCTTTCTTTCTGCTGCATAGTATTCCATTATGTAAATGTACCATAGTTTTTTGATCCATTCATTTACTGTTGGGCACTTAGGTTGCTTCCAGCACTTGGCTATTGCAAATTGTGCTGCTATGAACATTGGGGTGCATAGGTTCTTTTGGATTGGTGTTTCAGGGCTCTTAGGGTATAGTCCCAGTAATGGAATTGCTGGGTCAAAAGGCAGTTCCATGTTTCGTTTTCTGAGGAAATTCCATACCGTTTTCCACAGTGGCTTCACCAGTCTGCATTCCTACCAACAGTGCACTAGGGTTCCCTTTTCTCCACATCCTCTCCAACACTTATCTGTTGCTTTGTTTGTGATGGCCATTCTGACTGGTGCGAGGTGGTATCTCATTGTGGTTTTAATTTTCATCTCTCTGATGGCTTGTGGTGCTGAGCATCTTTTCATATGTCTCTGGACCCTTTGTATATCCTCCTTGGATAAGTGTCTGTTCAAGTCCTTTGCCCATTTTTTAATTGGGTTGTCTTCCTAGAGTGGAGTCATGCGAGTTCTTTCTATATTTTCGAGATCAAACCTTTGGCAAATTACAATATTTTAAATGGGAGAAGGAACTCCAGGTGCAACCTAGGATTGGCCTGGGCTGGCTTGTAAGATACAGGCAGGGTTATTCTTCCTTTGGTATTCTAGAGGGGATGAATTCTGAGGCATTCTTCTAAAATTGTGTAGGTTTTTTAATCTTATGTTGGTTTTGCTTGTAAACTGACCTTATAGAAATAAGATAATTAAAAGCTAATAGGAGGAATGATAGGGGAACTCAAGAGTTAAATATTTTAGCCTATTTCATAGGCTAAAGTGATTAAAGCTGATACTCAAGAGTTAAGGATTTCAGCCTTAGTTGATAGGCTTCATTGACTAATGCATGTGGAAAGCTGTTATTTCAAAATTGTATAGCTTTTGAATAAAGACTCCTTTCCTTTTTCACCAAACCTCTGCCTCTGGAATTTTGCCTAAAGGCTGGCGGTGGGCAGCAGCACCTCAGTTGCTGTTCCGTAACAGTACCAGTCTCAATGTAGTTTGTTCTTTAATTCTGTAGTTGTAGGTGTTCCATCCAGCTTGATTTCTGGCAGTTGTGAATGATGGCTGTTCTATAATTTCATTGTAGTTTTGATGTAATTATGTGAGGAGGTGTTCACCTTTGCCACCATCTTCACCAGAAGTCTCTGTATGCCTTTAATTTTAATTTATATATTGAGTCTCAAGCACAGTTTGAGAGTGTGGCTCATACATTCTTAATGTATTTGGGCCAACAGGCTTTGAACAGTATGGTATGCACATTACATTTTATCTTGGTGTTCACCTTTTGGCATTTATGTCATTAGACAAAAACATTTTTTAAAATGAGGACTTTAATTGAAGCTACAAATGCAACCATAGAAACAGAGCAAAGTAGTGGTGCCAGGAAATAGTAGGTTTCAAGTAGCATACTACTATTGCGTGTCTTTTCCATCCTCACTTCCTTCCCTCTCTGCCTCTCTCTGTGTTTTCTGCCTTTATGAGGTAGCATATTCAGTTAGACTTCTTTCTAAAGTCATATGTTAATACACTTGTTATTCATAGAATATCTCAGGAAGGATATTCGATCCATTGTAAAAGAGATTGCTTTTAGAGAGAATCAGGTAGCAGGTGGGAGAGGAGAGGGGAAGAGGCTTACTTTTCACTATACTGTGTACTTTTGAAATCCAAACTGGATTTTTATTATTTATTAACAAATTAAAGCCATATATGTAAGATCAGTGTTTGTCATTATTGTAACCTTTAAAAAATAACTTTAGGACTCCTGGTCAAGATGGAGGCATAGGTAGAAACACTGTGCCTTCTTGCACAACCAAAAGACGGAAAACATCAATTTAAAAACAAAAAACAACCAGAACTGACAGAAAATCGAACTTTCTGGAAGTCTGACAACCAAAGAGTTAAAGACACGTTCATCCAGACCGGTAAGCAGGGCAGAGTCAGGCACACAGCCAAATGGCAGTTTGTGAAATCAGGCGTGCAACGCTGAAACAGGCCGGAGGGACCACAGCTGGCGGACCTGGACCCAACAGGACCCAGGCCAGTGGAGCGGACAGCTCTGCAGTCGTGTGCAGATAAACCAGGAGAGGAAGTTGAGGAGCGGAGCAGGCCACACAGCCCAGGGGCTCAGCAAGGGGAAATAAAACCTCAAACCATCGATTAAAAACACCTGTGGGGATTGAGGCGGCAGTGGGAGGAACTCCCAGCCTCACAGGGGAGTTTGTTGGAGAGACTCACAGTGTCCTAGAACAAGCCTGCCTGTGTGGGAATCAGCACCAGAAGGGCCCAATTTGCTTGTGGGTATCAGGGGAGGTGACTGAAAGCCAGCAGAGAGCGGAGCAAGTGCCATTGTGCCCTCTCAGACCCCTTCCCCACAGATAGCATCACAATGCAGCGGCATGGATTGCCCCACCCTGCTGAATACCTAAGGCTCCACTCCTTATACATAACAGGTGTGCTGAGAAAAAAGAAAAAAAAATGGCCTGAATGAAAGGGCAGATCAAAACTCCAGAAAATAAAATCTTAAAAAAAAAAAAAAAAAACAACCCCGGCTGGTGTAGCTCAGTGGATTGAGCGCGGGCTGGGAACCAGGGGGTCCTGGTTCGATTCCCAGTTGGGGCACATGCCTGGGTTGTGGGCCAGGTCCCCAGTGAGGGCCGTGTGAGAGGCAACCATGCATTGCTCTTTCTCTCTCCCTTCTCCTCTCTCTGAAAATAAATAAATAAAATCTTAAAAAAAAAAAAAACTCCAGAAAAAATACACCTAAGTCATGAAGAGATAGCCAACCTGTCAGATGCACAGTTCAAAACACCGGTAATCAGGATGCTCACAGAATTGGTTGAATTTGGTCACAAATTAGATGAAAAAAAAAAAGGATATGCTAAATGAAACAAGGGGAAATGTGCAGGGAACCAATAGGGATGGGAAGGAAACAGCTACTCAAATCAATGGTGTGGACCACAAGGAAGAAAAAAACATTCAACCAGAAAAGAATGAAGAAATAAGAATTCAAAAAAATGAGGAGAGGCTTAGGAACCTCCAGGACATCTTTAAACGTTCCAACATCCAAATTATAGGGGTGCCAGAAGGAATAGAGGAAGACCAAGGGATTGAAAACTTACTTGAATAAATAATGAAGGAGAACTTCCCCAATCTGGCAAAGGAAATAGACTTCCAGGAAGTCTAGGAAGTACAGAGAGTCCCAAAGAAGTTGGACCCAAAGAAGAACACACCAAGGCGCCTAAGAATTACATTACCCAGGATTAAAAATAAGGAGAGAATCTTAGAAGCAGCAAGAGAAAAGGGGACAGTTACACAGAGGAGTTCCCATAAGACTGTCAACTGATTTCTCAAAAGAGACATTATGGGCAAGAAGGGGATGGAAAGAAGTTTACCAAGTTATGAAAGGCAAGAACCTACATCCAAGATTACTCTATCCAGCAAAACTTTCATTTAGAATGGAAGGGCAGGTAAAGTGCTTCTCAAGTAAGGTCAGGTTCAAGGAGTTCATCATCACTGAGCCTTTATTATATCAAATGTTAAAGGGATTTATACAAGACATGGAGGGTTACCAACAAGGGAGTGGTTGGGGGAGAGAGAGGGAAAAGGTGCAGAGAATAAGTAGCATAAATGGTAGGCAGAAAACAGACAGGGGAAGGTTAAGAATAGTATAGGAAATGTAGAAGCCAAAGAACTTATGTGTATGACCCATGGACAAGAACTAAAGGGGGGGAAGAGGGGGGGTTTCAGGGCAGAGGGGAGTAAAGGGGGGTAATGGGACAACTGTAATAGCTTAATCAATAAAATATATTAATTAATAAATAAATTGCAATAAATAAAAATGAAAACATTCAGTTCGTCAATTATACTAGTGACTCAGTAGCCACATGGGACTAGTGGTTACTGTACTGGACTGAACATATATAGACTATTTACATCATGGCTATTAGATAGCATTGACTGAGACTTTTCAGGCATGGCAACATTGTATGGAACTGAGTGACCCAAGGAGTATGTCTCCCTGGTGTTTTCCAGGCCTACTTCATCCTACCTGTCCTGTGAGGATTTCCTCAGTTCCAGTTCCCCCACAAAACTGATCCTGACCACTCCGGCTCACAGTGATGGCTCTCTTCCTTGAACCCCTAGAGCACTCAAAATAAGTGTGGACATACTGTCTTATTGGTGTCACACTTCTGCTTCTAAGTTGGTCTGATCTTCCCAGCAAGGCTGCAGGGCCCTCAATAGCAGAGCTTAAATCCTATACTGCCTGGTAGATGCATCTATATGTGAGGCACAGCCTCTCTTCTCATGCCAAAATGCCTATCAAAACGTTTATCAAACTTTCCTTTTTTTTTTCAGCTGCCTTCTTGTAAATACTATATTTGCTTGTATTTATAGAATCAGCCTGTAGGACACAATGTCATGCTTCAAAAACTATTTATTTGTTGAAGTAGATCAGTAGGCTTATTGATGTCTGGTGTAGCAGCCTTGACTTCTGTCTTGGTGAGGGAGAGAGGGAGGGTGAGGAAGATTTGGGAACATTGCCTTTAGATCCTGAAAATACTTTGGACATAGGTGAAGATACCGTCCTCATTTTTTCAGAACTTTGAGTACTGGGCTTATCAGTGTCTGTGAACAAATCAAGTGAGACATGTGGTCATTTATTGGGCTTTCCAATTGAGGCTGTCAGACTAGGGCATTGATAATTTAGGATTCAGAAAAAAGCATTTATATAATAACTTTTTGGTTTTAAAGTGCTTTTAAAGGAGTCTTTATTTGCTTTCTCTGACAACCTTGGAGAGGAAGCAGGAGAAATTCAGTGAGGTCAGATGCCTCGTCTAAGGTCATATGGGTAGGAAGTGGCCAAGTTGGCACAGGGCCCAGGCATTCTGATGTGTAGGTCAGCCCTGCACTCCCTGCACTCTGATACTTCTTCAGCCAGCTCAGCAGTGCCTATCTTCCTCATGCTAGCACATCACTATCAAAAAATGCTGATGAGCTAATCACACATGAAACAGTAACTTTTCGACTTTTAACACTATGCATGTCCATTTCAGAATGTCCAGGTAAAAGCAGCAGTGCAGCCTTTTTAAAAAGGCTATCATTTCTCATTAACTTTGGGTAAGTTTTCCAAAGTGAACCCAAGTGATCTGTTTGTTGTGTAAACTATAAGGGACTTGTGTGGCCAATAAGAGTCTCCATTCAGACCTATTTTCTGCACCATTTGTCTTGTGCAAAGGGCTCTTAAAGCATATCATAGTTGATGTTAATACAATGATTATTGTATCTGTAAGGACAGGCATGAGTATTTATCTATGTTGCTGATGCATCATGACAGGATGTCATGAAAGGGTACAGGGCAATAAAACATATTTTACTTCCAATAAAAGGCAAAGTTCTCCTATTCTTCCCGCAATTACCTAGTTTTTATCGTCTCCAGCAGTATAACCTTGGGAACCTCAAGAATCTATGATTGAAAGAAAGGTAGCACATAGCAAATTTACCCCCAAATAAAGAGAAAAATGTTTAGCTTTCCAAATTGATAATGTCATACTGGAATGTACTGGTAGTTTGAAAAATAAGACAACCTAAAATTAATAAATAAAAAGCCAGATTTGCAGAGGCAAAGACAAAGGCTCAGATAGAAAGGTCTACAGTATGAAAGAGTAAGAAAGAGACTTAGTTACAGGATAGAGGCATATGCTGCAAGGCCATGTTCTGAAAAATATCACTGGAGGGGAAAAATGAAGCCTTCTTTTTTATTATTTATTACCTTCACCCAAGGACATTTTTTATTGCTTTTTTTTCTAGTAAGAGAGGGGAGAGAGAGAGAGAGAGAGAGAGAGAGAGAGAGAGAGAGAATAGGAACATGAGAGACATCTATTGGTTGCCTCCCACATGTGCCTGGACCAGAGATCAAACCTGCAACATTTCAGTGTATGGGATGACTTTCCTATCAACTGAGTCAAGCCAGCCAGGTTGGATTCTGCATTCTTTTTTTTTTTAAGATTTTATTTTTATTTATTTTTAGAGATAGGGGAAGTGAGGGAGAAAGAGAGGGAGAGAAACAGCAATGTATGGTTGCCTCTCACATGGCCCTCACGGGGACCTGGCCCGCAACCCAGGCATGTGCCCTGACTGGGAATCGAAC
>PVJI01033206.1:0-11481 GCA_004026765.1 Micronycteris hirsuta
CTTTTTCTGGTTTAGGATTAGGATGATGCTGGCATCATAAAAAGAGTTTGGGTGTCTTCCATCATTTTGGATTTTTTGGAATAGTCTGTGAAGGATAGGTGTTAGTTCCTCCTTAAATGCTTTGTAGAATTCTCCTGTAAAACCATCTGGTCCAGGGCTTTTGTGTGTTGGGAGTTTTTTGATTACTGCTTTAATTTCATCTGCTGTTATTGGTTGGTTCAGGCTTTCTGTTTCTCCCTTATTGAGTTTTGGAAGATTATATTTTTCTAAAAATTTGTCCATTTCTCCTAGGTTTTCATATTTCTTAGCATACAGGTTTTCATAGTAGTGACTTATAATTATTTGTATTTCTGTGGCATTTGTTGTAATATGTCCTCTTTCATTTCTGATTGAGTTTATTTGGGTCCATTCTCTTTTTTTCTTGATGAGCCTGCTTAAAGGCTTGTCTATTTTGTTTATCTTTTCAAAGAACCAGCTCCTGGATTCATTGATCCTTACTTTAGGCTTTTTAAAAGAAATTATAATAAGTTATTTTGAAAGTTGTTTTTATAAAAAGTAAATATACGTTTTCTCCATATAAGGTATATCTTATTTCATGAAAACAAGCCTTTCATTTAGATAATTTTTAATCTGTTGTTAGACCAAAAGATTAATTATTCTGAAATAAAGCACTAAGCAAGTGAAAAATAAACATTTTTCACCGAGTTATTAAAAGCATTTGTTTAAATAGAAACAAGGTTGTTTCTGTTATCGTGTGCTTTTTCATTCAAATGTAATATTTAAAAGTGGATTTTCATTATATTTTTTTCTTTCTTTATTAGTATTCAAGTACAGTTGTCTCCATTTTTCCCCCACCACTCTCCCTCACCCCTCCACCCCCACCCTTGATCCTGCTCCACTTTGGCTTTGTCCATGAGTCCTTTATATATGTTCCTTGACAACTCTTCCTCCTTTTCCCCCCTTATCCCTCTCACCTGCGCTCTGGTTACTTAGTTTGCTCTTAATTTCAATGTCTCTGATTATATTTTGCTTGCTTGTTTGTTTTGTTGATTAGGTTCCACTTATAGGTGCGATCATAGGATATTTCTTTCACCACCTGGCTCATTTTCCTTATTTCCTTTCTTGTTTTTTTTCCAGATCCTTGACTTCTCTCTATATATATTAATCTTCCTTTATGAACATTAAAAAAGCTACCAAAGATAGACTCTGCTGTTATGGGCACTGAATTTTACCCCTGCACCTTTGTTTTGTTAACCAAGTGAAACTTGGTGATTTCTTTAACCTCTCTGGCCTTCATTGGTCTCGTCTGAGAACCAGGACAAATACTAGTACCTACCAACAGAGCTTTTAATAGTAAATAATTTAATATAAATAACAGTACTTACAATATAATGAACACCCAGTTCTTAGCGTGTATTGCTGTTTTTATTTTATTACATTGCTGGAGAAAATGGAAAATATAATAAATAGGACAAGATAGAAGATATAATTAATCAATTTTTATATCTTTTAACCCTCAGGCTGTTGCTCAGTATTGCATACTCATTCTTTGTTAGGCATAACAATAATAAATGCATAATCAACTACGTTGAATAGTAGTATTAATATTTTATGAGATGTGAATAACCACAGTTTTAATCTAAAAGTACATTAGACATTTTTGAACATCATTATTATAAAAGACAATTATTAATTTGGTAACAAATTGGAAAAGAGGCTCACAATTGGCCAATAATTAGGAAGAAAGGACGGGCAAGGAGCTCAGTGTGCTACTTCTGCAATAGAGCGCTTGGGCTAAGCATCAAATTTTTGTTGTTTACCAGTGTATAGTCTTGGCCTCTCTTTCTCAGTCGTGAACTGTAAATAAACAGACTTCCTACTTTATACGGTGTTGGTAAGAAAGTATGTTTTGGTAATAAGCACTAAAGTAGTGCTCAAAATTATTCAACAATTGCTATGTTAATGACATAAACCACAAGCTGTGAGTCACCACAATAGAGTGCCAACACGTAATGGTTCCGGTGTCTAAGTTAGAGTGTGTGTTGAATTCTAGAGTTTAACATGTTTAACATGAACAGCTAACGTAAGCATGACAGATACAATAATTCAATTGTTAAGTGTTCTTACCACAAAAGTAAACACACACACACACACACACACACACACACACACACAGGGGTAGGAGAAAATAGCTGGAACTTTGGATACGTTTACTATATCAATTGCCTTGATGGGAGTACCCACATCTCTGAACTCATCCAATTGTGTAAAACAAGTAGGTTCAGTTCTGTAATCAAGTACACTTCCATAAACAGTTTTTAAGTAAGGAGTGTAATTCTCTAATTTGATATCATTACTAACTTAAATAATTATAAATTTTCCATTTTGCTTGAGGTGTATCTTCACATACTATAAAAGTTTGAAGGAATAATTCTTTATTAGGACATGCTGTTTTCCACTTTGGTAAATTTCTGGATTAAAAAAAAAGATGTTAAACTGGTCTCATAGTATTATAGAATCTATTCCATGAACTTGAATTGTCCAGCGTACAATTAAAAACAAGTAAATTAGAAAAAATTATCCGGTGCTTACTTAATTAATTAAATTACATTAAAGGAGCAGATAATGAGCTGACTCTAAATTCTCGAAATGTAAACAGATAGTTGATTGGGATTAATGAGTTTAGGAGAAATTTGCATTAGCACTGTAGCCACGCAAATGAGGTTTCAACTGCTCTGCACCTTTTCATATGACTCACCATTTGTGTTGAAGGAAACAGGTTTTTATTAACAGGGTTCCAACCTTGGGGGGCTGAGAGCACTTCGATCAGAGTCCTTCTCTCCCATGAGACCCTTGCTCCCCAAAGACTACATGCCACAACCATGCCCAGAAGTTCCCACATCCTTATCTGTCCATAAGCCAGCCATGCAAACAGATCTCAATCTTCTGTGGAAGGTGCGTTTGTGGGTTACAGAGTCATCATCTTCTTGAAGTAGCTCTTTCCTTCAAGATCTGGGGTGCACTGTTCTAAGTCTCCATAAAGCCAATCAGGAAACCATGTGCTGTGCTAAACTGGATTATGGTATCTCAGATGCTGTAGTCCAGGGAGGTATGCGTCCCTGCATGGGACTCTGCTTCCAGGAGTGGGCTCCCATCCATGCAGGGTCTAAGTCCTGAGTGGACTCCACATCTCCCAGTCCTGAGCACTTCTGTCTATGTGGAGAGCAGGGCCAGAGGCCCTGGACATCCAAGTGTCAAAAGCCCAGAGAGAGAGAGAG
Source organism: Micronycteris hirsuta (assembly GCA_004026765.1). Classification (NCBI taxonomy): domain Eukaryota; kingdom Metazoa; phylum Chordata; class Mammalia; order Chiroptera; family Phyllostomidae; genus Micronycteris; species Micronycteris hirsuta. The sequence goes on from PVJI01033206.1 coordinate 3,279, forward strand.
CATGCATCAAGCTCCAAAGTCCCATGCCAAGAGCCCCCATAGCAAGAGCTCCCATACCAAGAGAGTGACTTCTCTATAGTAAGTGTATGAGAGAGAGACAGAGACAGAGAAAGGGAGAGAGAGAATGGGCCTTTCTGTTGTTAAATCCTGCTCCCTTTAAAAACTCCCCCAAATGAATAGCCCCACTTCCCTCTGCCAAGCCAAAACAATTTCAAAACATGCCATTCAAAAGTACCTTCTTTCTTTCAGAATCACAGAAGTCTGCAGCTCAGCATTCCAGGTCACACAGTTCGACTCCAAGCATCTCTCACGATCTGTGTACATGCCTGAATCCTTCTTGCAGCATTTGTTTCTCTGGTCCAGAGGTGCCTTTATTCCAGCCATCTGCTCACCAGTGTGTCTGCGTGCTTGGCCAGGCAGGTCCCCCACAGCGGCACCAGGTCTGCTGCTGTCTTCTGTGTGGAGGGCGCTGAGGATGTTTCCAAGCCTCCAGACCTCAAGCTCCACATACAGACCCACAGAGAGCCTTACAGGCAGAGCCCATGTTTCTCTGCACACTCCAGTTTTAAAGGCTTGGCTCATAACTTTCTATGTGGCTGAACACCTATGATGCATTAGTGTCCACTGTTTTTGTCCCCAGTGTTTTTGACCCTCTTTTGGCTACCATTTTTAGTCAGGGCAAAAGTTTCCCAGCCATGTGTAGGCATACATGCATCTGTCTGTCCTGGGTGGGGCATCCAGCCTCCGCAGCTCACACAGGACCTGTCTGAGTTACCCCTGGCTATGTCCCGAGTCACTTTGCTCAGTCATTCTGCTGGCACACATCCTCACAGTCAGGTACACAATTCGTCCTGGGTAGCAGCTTCCTTCCTCAGTTCCTCCCTTCAGGAAGACACAGGCTGTTAATCTGTGCATTTGTTATGCAATGGGCCTGAAACTCTGTGCTTTCCACTTTGTGGACATTCTTTCCTGCTATGCTGTCTTTCTTGCAAGATTGGGGGGTTCCCCTGTTTTCTGGGAACCCATGCTCTGTAACCCATTACAGTATGGTTGTAAATCAGAATTTATAGGAAATAATCTTTAATCGTTGAGAGATACTGATAAATAACTGCTTTTCTAGAAATAATTTTTATTGTTAAGAAAAGCAGGACTTTTTGCTGATCATTGCTTTGAGACCAGTGCATTTCAGATAGAGTATGGTATCCACAAAGGGAAATAGTCACAAATGTACTGCCACTTATGAACTACTACATATGTTGCTATATATGTGACCATTTGGACCTCTTATTCAACATGAAGTCCTACAGAACAACATGGAAATAGTCCCCCACAAAGTGTATCAGTACCTGCTGCTTCTGGGTTTTGTTACTTACTTCCTTTAAGGAAGTCCATCGTCAAAATGAGGAGCAACAATTAAGTCCAGGTTAACAAAAAGAAATAATTTCTTAAAATATAGCACTATTAGTCATAGCATTCCTCTGAAGTCAACATTATTACCAAGCAGATGGGAAAACTGAAGTACAAAGAGGTTAATTGTCTGACACATGCAGTCACTAGCTGAAGAGGAAAGCAGACCATGAACACCCAACTTGCTAGTTCTCAAGGCCAATAAATTAAAAGGAAACTACTGAGTGCTTTTGCTATTTGACATATCTATTGCACGTAATTAGCACTAATTAGCACTATTCTTCCATTTTGCAAGACTTAAGGCATTTTTGAAAGACTTGTCACTTAGAAAATTATTTAGTACTTGGTATTATTTGAAGATATAGCCTCCAGGAAAATCAGGACAAAATATTCCTCTTCAAATTACTCTTCTTCTTCTTGCGATTACCAATGAGCTATACATATGAGGAAAAATATTATAATAGAATAAAAACCTTTTCTAGTTCCTCCCCAAGGACCTTTTATCTTCCAGCATATAACTCTGATAAAAGCCTGATTAGTGTCTATGATTTATGCTTCAAGCTTAAGGAAAGTTTTTTATCTAGACACAAATACACATTGTACTTCCAATGAATCAGACTGAAAAAAAAATCAATGTAAAAAATACTTATGAATGTAAGAAAACAGATTTGGATCAGCTCACCTACACTGCTATATTGAGAAGAAGAGGAAAATATTTGCTAGCCAGATTTTTGTAGACTGACTTACCATATGGGAAAAAAGAAAAACAGAAAAGAGAGAAATTATTATTAGATAATTTGTGAATTTAAAGTTGAGGGTTACGCTACTCTAATAGTGACATCGAAAAAGAACAAATACCACATGATCTCACCTTTAACTGGAACATAATCAACAAAAGAAAAAAGCAAGCAAAACATAACCAGAGACATTGAAATTAAGAACAATCTAACATTAGCTAGAGGGGAGGGGGAGGGGACAATGGGGAGAGGGGTTTTCAGGAACCACTATAGAGGACACATGGACAGAACCAAGGGGAAGGAGGGAGGCAGGGAAGGGAGGAGGGGTTGGGGAAGTGGGAGGGGGAGAGGATGCAGACAACTGCAATTGAAAAACAATAAAGTAATGATTTAAAAAAAAAGAAAAAGAATCCATCAATAATCAAATCCTGTTATGTTAGCAGTCCCTAAGATCATCCATAAACTCAATAGATAACCCCAAATCATAAGACTTGAGAAAGCTGTAGTATTCTGCTTATAGTTCATTACAGTAAAATAATACAAACTGAAATTATTAAAAGGAAGAGGTACAGGGGGTGAAATCCAATAAAAACCAGGCACAAGCTTTCCAGTGTTCTCTCCCAGTGAAGTCACAAAGACATGTTCAATTTGCCTACCAGTTATGTGTGGCAAAATGTGTGAAATAGTTAATGCCAATGAGTTAGTTAACCTTAGCCTTGTTGTCCATGTTTTTTCAAAGTCAGTCATTCACTTTACTGAAATTAACTGCAATTTAGATTTAATCTTTCCCCTGGAAGTTGCATAGAATCAATAGTTTCCAGCATCCCAAAACTGTTGCATCAGACATATTGTTGCCTAAGTGGGTAGAAATATTTTTGATATTTCCTACTCTGCTGTCTTCTCAAAGTCCTTTATCCTAATGTTTCACTTCCTACAGATTTGACTTTCCCTGTTACACTGTAGTTATTCGTTGTCATGTTAGTAGCTTTTTGAAGTGATGAGTATATATCAAGAGGATTTTATTTTTTAAAGTTAATTTTTCCTGTTCATTTTTCTTTATAAATATATACTTTTAAAATGTGTATTACTCATTATGCTAGAGAAGTTGCTACAGTGTTTAAGGTTATCAAAGTAAAACATAATAGAAGGATAAGCTGTGACGCACCAACGTTGTCAGACAGTAAATCAAAACCCAAAATGAAGTAGATACAGACTGAGAAAAAAATGTTTTCACCAGCTGTAGACACATCCAAAAAAGAAAAAGAAGAGACCAGAATCAGAACGTTGAGAACAATGTTTTTGCTCTTGCTGTTGAAAATGCTGTCATCTTCACACACGCTTTCAATTAGTGGCGTGGTGACAACAGCTGAGGGGTGTCCAAGTCTGGGAATAGAAATTGGATCTGTGTGTTCAATTTAATAAACCCTTCACAGGTTTAAAATAATATTTCAAAGATAAGATAGTTAACAGAAAAATCAAATTACGCAAACAGGGCTTACTTTCTCAGTTCTAAAATGTTTCAAGATTTTTTTCTGTTTTGAAACTTTCAATGTACTTCAATAGCCATTTTCTCACATGAAGAAGAAAAAAAATATTATAAAGACAAAGAATAGTATCTTGAGAGTTCACATATTTGACCATCATTTACTTTAAATCATATAAAATTGTAGTCAATAGGTAAAACTATAACATTTTTCTCAAAGTTGAATGATACAGCAAAGGACATAATATAAAATTTTAAATAAGAATCTTTTATGCATATATCATATACAGGGAGGGGCAAAAGTAGGGTTATAGTTGTTTGTGTGGAAAATAATACAATATTGAAAAAGTAATAATAAAATAATAAACTGTTCATGTACATACAACTGTAATGAAAATTTTTACATACATATTCTTAGTGGATAATATTAACTACAAGACACATGGTTTTAGAAACTGATAGATCTTTGTTAAAAGCTTAAACTTTAAGACTAATAGGTATGTGACACTTGATGATCAATTAAGTGTTAATCTTCTGTGCCTCTCTGAAAAATAAGAGAAAAATAATGTCAGTTTTTCAAAGTTGCTAAAAGGATAAAAATAGATAACCTAGTTAAAGTAGTTATTAAAGTACCCGGATCATAGGAGGTTCTCAAAAACTGGTAGATATGACAGTAGAACACATTTACTGACCATGCACTATTTACTAAAAAATTATTCTAAATAATTTATAGAAATTAATCATCTCAGTAAGATACAACTTTGAAACTTCACTGTGTTCTGAATGTACCTTAAGTAATAATAAAAAACCATCAACTCTCGCACAAAACCAGGGGTGTTCAGATACCTCCATCATCTAGTCAATAATCACTTAGACCTTAGCAAGAGAGGCAGCTATAGGTTCTGAAGCCAGTTTGCCTCAGTTCAAATTCTGGCACTGATAGTCCTTTGATAAAGAAGCTTAAGAAATTTAGTTAACCTCCACTTGCCTCAAATATTATGTGTAATGGAAGAATGTCTTAGCGTAGTTACAGTTCCTAAACATTTCCTGATGCACTGTTGGTATTTAATAAATGTTATTGATTGCTGTGCTTGTCATTATCAGTAGATGCTGGGTGCTGAGTTCATTTAACCACATATTAACATAAGGGTGCCCGATGTGGTGGGGCCAGATAAGTGTATTAGAAGTAAATGTACAGTATATTGTTATGGAAAAGGACATGTGAGATATGAGAGACAAGGGTAGGACAATGAGAAGTTTTACTGAAAGGGCTGGCTTAGTTAAGAGACCAGGAGAATTTTACAGGCAAGAAAAATCAGAGAGTTTGACAGAATCTGAAGTGACTGGAGGGAGAACTTTACATAGTGGGGAATAACAAAATAGGACAGGCAAGTGGCAAGATCTGAAAACGCAGAGATAGGCAAGAGCTAGATCATGGAAATCCCTATAGGATAAAGTGAAGATTGTATCCGCATAACCATGTATGTGCCATTGCTTTGTTTTTAAGTAAGAGATTACATCATCCATATTTATATTTTTTAAAAATTTATGTCTTGAATAAACAAGATACATTTCTAGAGAAGTGAATGGAGGGAGACCAATAATAGCAGGAGGAAAGAAGTTTCACTGAGTAAGAAAAGAGGACCTGGCATTGTGAAACTGGTAGTAGAAGAGACGGCAAATATTTTTAAAATGGTATAAAAGTAGAGTCAAAAGTACTGGGTCAAAAGTCAAGGTTTTTGTTATAGTGAGGAGTTCTCTAAGAAGACTCCCCACTTTCTGATGGTAATGGATGAAAGCAGCTTGTCTCACATGCTGCCTAAGCATTCAGGGGAAGCTGGCTTGAAGATTCGCATGGGCCTTGACATGCAGGTGTGGAGGTAGCTCCTTTTAGTTGGCCCTATGCCTGGAATGCAGGTAAGCAGACTGACCTGCAAACCGGGGTTTCCGAGTCATCTGCAAGTGAAAAAGCAAAACCAGTAGTACAAAATAAAACTAGGGGAAAAGGGCTGTAATCTCTTTAGCTGTAGATGAGAAGAAAGGGAAGATAATTTACAGTGATTACTTGGTGCTGGGATGGTGCTGAAATGCCAGGGAAGGTTGCCTAGACCTAAATCTTCTGAATGAAGAATTCCCTCTCTTATACTCTTGTATTGTACCATTCTTAAATCTACTGTGCCTATGAAAATACAGCTCTTTGGAAAAAAAATAAATGAAATATTTTCTTTTTCAATTTGCCACGGGTACTTAACATTTTGGCTTTAAATATGAACTTTATATAGGAAATGTTTCTTGAAAATCAGGTACATTTTCCTAATATAATCCCCAAGTACATTTTTAACAATTATGTATATCTAAAGAGCAATTGTAATACAACTGACCGGTGTGTTTGATTTGAACCACAAATTGAGAGACTTAATTATTGGAATTAACAAACTAATGCGGAATAAAATCTGGAAAGATTTAAATAATCTAGAAATAAAACTAAAAAAAAGTCAAGAATAACAGTCTGCTTGCTTTCATTTTAAAACCAGCTTAAATAAAAATGCTGAGGTTAGTTCTATTTCCTTATACAGAATGATGAACTATTTTAGGGAAACTTCTCATGACTTAGTCATATTTTTATTGCATTCATGTTCACAATTGCTAGGGCATTGATCACTTTTGCATATACAGCAGTAAAGTTAATATTTCCAGATCCTGAATATGTACATCTGCTGTAGGCTACAAAATGGCTCCTAACCTAGAAATTGTTTTTCATTCAAGCAAGGATCTTAAAATTCCATGAATACCCTATTATAATGATGATGATAGTTATTCTCATCCCCTTTTTCATGTGAAATGCAATATCTACTATGGGCCAGGCACTGTAACACATGTGTAGAATTCCCACAACAGTGTCATTTCCTTCCCAAGTCACGCAGTGTAAGAGATGAAAGTGAGTTGCTTAGGGTTCCCATTCAGTAAGAGACAGGCCAAAATACAAGTCCTCTTTTCTGAGTTCAAACTCTTTCCATAATGCCTTTATATATGCCAAGTGAAACTTACTTTAAATTTTTAATTTTTTATTGCTTATGCTATTATAGTTTTCCCAGTTTTCATCCTTTGTGCCTCTCCTCCGTTCCCCCCGCCCCACAGCCAGCCCCCCACACTGTCGTTCTTGTCTATACATGTTCTTTGCCTAGTGCCTTCACTTTCCTTCAACCAGTCCCACCTTCACCCCTCCCCTCTTACAGACGTCAGTCTGCCCCTTGTCTCTGTGCCTCCGATTCTATTTTCCTCATTAGTTTATTTTGTTCCTTAGATTCCAGTTATAAGTGAGATCATATGGTATTTGTCTTTCACTAACTGGCTCATTTCACTTAACATAATAGTTTCCAGTTCCATTCATGTTGCAACAAAAGGTAAGACTTACTTATTTTTAACCGATGTGTACTATTTCATTGTGCAATTATACCACAGCTTTTTTTAATATTTTTTATTTTTTAGAGGCCATTATAATATTTTATTTTTTAACATTTTTTTTAAATTTTTTGTTCAATTACAGTTATTTGTATCCTCTCCCCTCTCCTCCTACCTTCCCCTCCAGCCCCACATCCCCTCCACAGCCTCCCTCCTCCCCCTTAGTCCTGTCCATGTGGCCTCTACAGTGATTCCTGTAAACCCTTCTCCCCATTGTCCCCTCCCCTCCCCCCCTGGCTATTGTTAGACTGTTCTTAATTTCAATGTCTCTGGTTATGTTTTGCTTGCTTTCTACTTTTGTTGGTTATGATCCAGTTAAAGGTGAGGTCATATAGTATTTGTCCCTCACTGCCTGACTTACTTCACTTAGCATAATGCTCTCCAGTTCCATCCATGCTGTTGCAAAGGGTATAAGCTCCTTCTTCCTTTCTGCTGCGTAGAATTCCATTCTGTAAATGTACCATAGTTTCTTGATCCATTCATTTGTAGATGGGCACTTAGGTTGTTTCCAGCACTTAGCTATTGTGAATTGTGCTGCTATGAACATAGGAGTGCAAAGGTTCTTTTGAATTGGTTTTTGAGGATTCTTAGGGTATAATCCCAGTAGTGGAATTGCTGGGTCGAAAGGCAGTTCCATTTTCATTTTTCTGAGGAAGTTCCATACTGTTTTCCACAATGGCTGCACCAGTCTGCATTCCCACCAACAGTGAAGTAGGGTTCCCTTTTCTCCACATCCCCTCCAACAGTTATCTGTTGCTTTGTTGATGATGGCCATTCTGACTGGTGTGAGGTGGTATCTCATTGTGGTTTTAATTTGCACCTCTCTGATGGCTAATGATGTTGAGCATCTTTTCATATGATTCTGGGCCCTCTGTATGTCTTTTTCGAGAAGTGTCTATTCATGTCTTTTGCCCATTTTTTGTCTTCCTGGAGTGCAGTCGTATGAGTTCTTTATATATTTTGGAGATCAGACCCTTGTCTGCGGTATCATTGGCAAATATGTTTTCCCATACGGTTGGTTCTCTTTTTATTTTAATACTAGATTCTTTAGCCCTGCAGAAGCTCTTTATTTTGATAAGTTCTCATTTGTTTATTCTTTCCTTTATGTCCCTAG
>PVJI01033207.1:0-11482 GCA_004026765.1 Micronycteris hirsuta
TCTATTTTAATTTTGTTTGTTTTTCTAAAATCAAGGATCCTAGGATCCCTATCTGTTTATTCCTATTTCCTCAGCACCTGTCATATGCACTTAGTGACTTTTTATTGAATGGACTTCATTATAATTTTATCTAAATTAAAAATGGTATAAATAAAGTGATCTAGGGGACTTCAAAAGAGGAAGCTCTTCCATGGGGTTGGGCAAGTAAGTAAAATTGTGGATAATTTTTATTTAAGGTGGATTTGGGGAAATGGGTCGCATTTTAACATCCAAGGCACAGGGAATTGGGAGAAAGGCAAATGAGCCACTAAAGTGAAGATTGCCTCGTTCCGTCCCCGTCATACCCCCGTGAAGAAGACTCTGTCGTCATTGCCATCTTAGCGAAGCGGAAACTGAGTTTGGCAAGGCAGTGTCCTTGTCCCAGGTAGTCAGCTTGTAAGGACTGGAGTCAATATCCTCAGCCAGACAGGGGAGGACGAAGCCTTTTTCTCCTGACTATCACGTGATGGACAAGGATCCATTGCCCTCCGAGAACAGGAATTTCAGGCCCATTTGAGAACTAGACAGGAGTAGAAAGCCTGGAACTTAAGGAAGTCATGGCTGCCTAGAGAATTAACTTGACATAAAGTTTCTCCGGTAATGTAGAAGATCGCAGAACAAAAGACGTGGTAGGAGTATGCTGACCTCCAGATTATTTTTAAAGCACCAGAGAAACCAACCCGTTTGAAAGACGACAGTTTTGAAGATGGACTAGGCCTTGCTCTTGGGATGCAGGGGGTGGGTTGTGTGAACCGTGGAATTGACTTGACGAGGGCAGCCAATGGGCTGGCTTCCTGGTGAAAACAGCCTCTACTTCATTCATAACCTATAGTTGCTGCGATGTCAGGTCATCCAAGTTGCAGCAGCAGCTCTTTTGTTAAAAAATAAATAAAACTGTGCAAGAAAATAAATGCCATCCATGAAGATACTGGCATTAACCTGCACCTTCCGAATCCTTCTCCTTTAGGAAACGTATTTGTGGTGAGCCTCGCCGCGGCGGACCTGGTGGGGGCGCTGTACCCGTACCCCTTGGTGTTGGCCTCCGTATTTCACAACGGGTGGAACCTGGGCTACCTGCACTGCCAAGTCAGTGGTTTCCTGATGGGCGTGAGCGTCATCGGCTCCATCTTCAGTATCACCGGCATTGCCATTAACCGCTACTGCTACATCTGCCACAGTCTCAAGTACGACAAGCTGTACAGCAACAAGAACTCCCTCTGCTGCGTGTTCCTGATATGGACGCTGACGCTGGTGGCGATCATGCCCAACCTGCACGTGGGGACCCTGCGGTACGACCGGCGGATCTACTCCTGCACCTTCGCGCAGTCCGTCTGCTCCACATACACCATCGCCGTGGTGGTCTTCCACTTCATCCTCCCCATGCTCATCGTCGTCTTCTGCTACCTGAGGATCTGGATCCTGGTTCTTCAGGTCCGACGGAGGGTGAAGCCTGACAAGACATCCAAGCTGAAACCCGAGGACTTCAGGAACTTTGTCACTATGTTCGTGGTTTTCGTGCTTTTTGCGGTCTGCTGGGCTCCGCTGAACTTGATCGGTCTGGCAGTGGCCTCGGACCCTGCCAGCATGGGCCCCAGGATCCCAGAGTGGCTGTTTGTGGGCAGTTACTATATGGCGTATTTCAACAGCTGCCTCAATGCAATTATTTATGGACTACTGAACCAAAATTTCAGGAAGGAATACAGGAGAATTATAGTGTCCCTGTGCACAGCCAAGATGTTTTTTGTGGACAGCACTAATGAGGTAGCCAAGAGGGTCAAATGCAGACCCTCTCCATTAACGACCAACAATAACCTAATACAGGTGGACCCCGTTTAAAAAGCAAAGCATCTCCTTGGCTGCTGTGGCTCAGTTGGTTAGAATATCATCCTGCAAACCAAAAGGTCGCAGGTTTGATACCCAGTCAGGGCACATGCCCAAGTTGCATTCGGTTCCTGGTTAGGGTGTGTATAAAAGGCAGCGGATGGGTGTTTCTCTCTCACATCTTTCTCCCTTCCCCTTTCTCTAAAATCAATGAGCATGTCTTCTGGTGAGGATAAAAAAAAGAAAATAAAAGCATTCCTGGCAAGTTATGCACCTTGTTCAAGGTCTTACTAATTTTTATGTTTGCTTCCCTCTTGCCAGACATCAACAAAAATAGTGTGGTTGAAAAAAATGTATGCACTTAAGAGATTGCCTCTATACTTTCTGAGCTAATGTGAACAAGTCTCTCATTATCAAGAGAAATACAAAGTTTTATGCTATTGAGGAATATGGTTCAGGGAGAAAGGGGGTCGTGGTTAAGTAAAAACGTTGAATGTGTTCAAGTGGAAAAAGTGTGAAAACTTTTTTTCATTGCAAATGAGTGTCACAAATATCGCAATGGCTTGTTTCTTCCACTTTTCAATGATTTTTAGTAGGACCACAAATGAAGTGTTTTATTGATAATGAGTAAATGGAAAAAATGGGGTAAAGTGGGATGAGTGACCCATCACACAGTCAAAGACTGAAAATGACAGCCACCACCACGGAGTTCCCAGTTGGCAGCGTTGACATTGGGTAGCTGTCATTGTGATCATAAATGTTTGTTGTTCTGTATTAAAAGTTGCACATTGAACTAGATCAAGAGCTGATTATATGGCCGAGCCCCTTTTTGGCTGTTAACAACCATAGTACTTTAAAGCAATGGCTACCTGTAAAATTCCATGTGACCTTACTAGACATTTCACTCATTATTGTGTCATTGAATGCCATCGTTATATGCGTCACTGACCAGCTGTTTTGAATTGATCTCTGTTAGTGTATTCAGTCTTCTCATCGGTTGGGTTAAAAACAACAAAGAATCAAAGAGCTGTAGATTTTCAGACACAGTGCCGAATGTGTTTTAGACTGAACATCTATTTTGGGCAAGTACTATCTAAACCAGAAAGTTTTTCTTTTATAGATATTTCAAAATAATGTTCTCTAATAATCTGTTTTAGTACTTAATGGCCCTCATAATATTGAAAGTCTAGCAGAGGCAATAAGGGGATGAAGTATGGTTTTATAAACAATGGCTCTAGTTTGCCCTACAAAGCTATTTGGGACTCCTATGAGGTTTATTCCATGGGGTGCTCGGCAGGAAATTAGAGCGATGTGTTCTTGTATTTTAAAGCTCTCGCCCTGGCTGGTGTAGCTCAGTGGATTGAGTGTGGGCTGGGAACCGAGCGGTCCCAGTTCAATTCCCAGTCAGGGCACATGCCTGGGTTGCGGGCCAGGTCCCCGTGAGGGCCATGTGAGAGGCAACCATACATTGCTGTTTCTCTCCCTCTCTGTCTCCCTCCCTTCCCCTCTCTCTAAAAATAAATAAAAATAAAATCTTTAAAGTTCTTCAACCAAACTGTCACATACTAGAATGAGTTGGTGATTTACAGCTCTATACAAAAAAATGAAAAGGGGTCTGAATATATTTCTTAATGCCTCTATGTCTAGATAACCAGAATCAGAAAGTTCTAAGATCCATTATTGTAAAATATTCCTTTGATAATTCTTTCTATGAAGCATCTGTGGGAAACCTTAACCCATGGTTTGTGATGGGGTGTGTGTGTGTGTGTGTGTGTGTGTGTGTGTGTGTGTGTGTTATCCCTAAGGCTTTATCCATCGATTCACTTGTTTGTCAGTGTCAGAACCAACATTAAAGAGATAATTTTTACAATAAAGGACACATAGACAAAACCAAAGGGGAGGGTGGATGCAAGGGAGGGAGGTGGGTTTGGATGGGGTGGGAGGCAGTGGAGGGGAGAAAGTGCAGACAACTGTAATTGAACAACAATAAAATAATTTTAAAAAGATAATTTTTAAGTTAACATTACAAATTTTGGATAACTGAGCCTTTACAAAAATTAACCATGTTAACTGAATTCTTTTTGAAATGTATTACACTTTTTCCTTCATGCTGGGAATGAATTACGGTGCAGTTAACTGGATGGAATGACTGCTCTTTATGGACCTTCATTTCTTAATTTATACAAAAAGGAGGTTACTGAATAGAAACTGTGCCCTTTAAAAATTGTCTGCCAAGTGAAATATCTCTCCCGAAAATCAGTTATGTAACTTTAAGGTCTTGATATGTTTTCTTCACTATCATCAGAAAATTAGCTAGTTAAAATATTGACAAGCAACTGATAAAGATCAAAGTCAAAGACAAATTTTCTCTGATGAAGTCCTGTGGTAGAAGACTTGTAAGAATTCAGGATTTTATCACCGGTTTCCTCACGATAGTATCAATAAGGAGAAAGTCCTTAGCTAATGCTGTTTTTTCTCTTGCAAAACTCAAATATTTAATTAGTTGCACCTGACTTTCCAGGGTAACAATTATTTGCAGACTGTTTGAAAAATTAACTCTCAAGACTACTAGATTACTATTACCGAACTACTGTTGTATAGTACAAATTAGTAAGCGAGTTGCATCCCTGGAAAAGTACCTCACTTTTCAAGAAGGCAAACTCTTATTAAACGCGTTGTGTTAATCAGCTATAAACCTGTGTTAAGGCAAACTTCTTTAAAATATCAAAATTACTTACTTACCAATGTAGTAAATTTTGCCAGCTTTCCCTGTGTCTGTCGAGATACTAATGTTGATTGTGAGGGTTGGCAATGAAAAGAAATAACGTTTTGACAAATGTTATGGATATTTGTACTTGTCTGTAGCTGGTATTTCATTGCCCAGGCTGGAGGCTTTCTGAGGTTGAAAGCTGTGTTATAAACGGGGGAAATGCCATTTTTCAAAAGCACTCAGTGAGACCTGGGACTCTGGACAGGAAGTCTACACAAGGCCTTTTGAACTGGAATAAACATAGTAAAACATCTATCATTATCTTTTCTAAAATTCAATTGTTAGCATGCATAGTTTAGCACCTACCCTAATATTCACTTGGAGTGGTCCAACCAAAAAATTTGACCTTTTTAATTTACATAAATCATTTGAGTATTATCATTGGAAGGTTTGCCTCAATTGTATTCTATGGAAAATTTAAATCACATAGGATTCTTTTGTGCCTGAAGTGAATGTCACTTTTATACATATGTTCCTATACCCGTTGCAACAGATTAGTTTGGGACACATTGCCTGTACTTTGTTATGAGAGCTTCGTAATCACACAAAATACGATCACTTTTGTTTAAAACCAAAGAATGAATAGATTCCATAGATTGGGGGGGGTGAAAGGAATAATTCCAGTTTCTCTATTGCATGTTTCACTAGCAAATATTTGCATGTAACTCATTTACATGCATAAACATGATGATTTTTCTGACAAAGCAGCAGAATGACTTGGTTTTAAATATTCTGGGAAGAAATATGACAGAGTAACCAATCTTGGATGTTAAATCCGTAACTGCTCATTGAGTAAACACATTCAACCAGACTGTAGTGTAACGAATACTAACGCCAACCACTTTTGGGGCTGCCTCTGGCGCCTCCTCAAATATTTCACTGAGAATAAGCCAGCACATTTGGAATATAACAGATACATTTCAAGTCAGATTAAATCACTAAATTATTATATTTGAGAATTACATGAGCAGGCTTTTCCTTTTTAAAAAACAATCTTTACAATTGTTTGCACCCTTTTACTTTTCTCTACTTTTACGCTTGAAAATAAAGAATCTCCATTTTAAAAATATTCTGTGTTCATGTAGTGTGACAATAACAAACAGGGTAAAAATTCAGTAACAAGTGGGTATCAAGAGATTGTCCGGTGATTGTAATAATTTAGTGTGTGACGTAAGCTGCGTACCACGTTCCTGAAAAGTTGGGACATAAATGAGTTGGATTCACTTTATGCTTGTCTGCCACCGGAAGGGTAATGGAGTCAAGTGCAAAACCACTTTGTTTTAAAGTGGCAAAGGGAAATGTACATTCAACTGTGGGACATTAATATAAAGGAATATGTACTGATGTTAGAATCATGAGCCTTAACTATATCTTGCAATGTTTACCATCTCTAGAACAGAAACATTTAAAATTCATAAAAACAATTATTTACAATTCATTCCAACTGTGAAAGAGTTTAACAAAGAGGAAAGAGTTGCGGAGGCATCTCAGTGCACCTGTGGGCCTTTCGCGTTTTAGCCAGGTGGCTGTTTTTGCTTCATCTTTAATGTTGATCATCTTGGGGAACATGAAAAGCCTCCGCAGCTTTGAAGAGTGAAAAGAGTATTGAGGTGTTGTGCTGTGCTGTTAGTAATAATGAAATAATGCTTGTCCCTAGGAAACATTACCTTTATCATGAGGACGCACTTCTGGGTTCTGATTATAGGATGTCTATGATTAATATGCCCGTTTCAAAACCAATTGTCTATTGTTGCTTTTAGACGTCAATTACTGATCCTGCCTTTCCTTGTGTTAACCTGGCATTCTGATTTCTGGTAGAACTGTTACTTAGCAGTGAGTGATGCAAGCAAACCTGGTTTATTTAAAGATTAGAGAAAATAAATTTGTTTGCCCCCAAAAATAAATTTTACCTTCTATTTCCATGATGTGGTTAGCAAATCACTAAGAACTCTTGAAAGTTGGTGCCCAGAAAGTTACTATATCTTCACTGACTCTGTGAACATTGAGCTAGAAAATAAATGTTTAGGCAATTTGAAATAGTTTTCTTCAGTTTGGATATAAATTTAAATAAAAACATAAGAAGACTTTTCTCAGAAAACAGCTTATTTTTTATGTTTTTGAAAATATAGCCCATGGTGTGATATACTTGCATGTTTTCTACTTTTGTTTATTAATGTCCGTCTGTCACTGCCAAGGGTCAACTTCAATGGATTCTTTGCTTGTATATTGCTTGTTCTAATGTATGAGGTACTACATATGGAGGTATGTATCTATATGGAAAAATCAATGTGATTTCTTGTCATTATTTTCAAGGTGGTCAGTTTGTTTTTTTCTGTTCTTTGTTAGGAATTAAATCAAATAAAAGTTGGTTAAGATGAAGAGTAGTTTGATGATTAGTAAATATATGTATCTGTTAATGGACAATAGGCCTATCTTTCTTGGCATTTTTTTCTTAGCAGAATTTAAATTACCCAGTTACTCATGTATTCATATATCATACATTTATACATGCTTTTCCGCCATGGAAGGGAACTGAGTTTAATTGAACATCATTTGCTCCAGCTTCATATGTGCAACCCGCAAGCTGAATTCTGTTCCAAACACAAATTTCTTGCACTATTTAACAAATGTGTTTCTGTAAAAAAGAAAAATGGGACAAAAAGCAAAAAACATTTCTTAGTGCAAATGTATGGGATGGATTTTTTTATTTCTTCTTGCAACCTCTTGGGGTGAGGGTGGGAGAAAGACAGCTTATATTCTTGACGTTCGCATGATCATTTCATAGAATCATTGAATGGACCTTAGAGGCCAAGTTCAAGTCAGCCCCCTCATTTTACAGACAATGAAAATGTAATTCGTTAAATAATGGGTCTCACCAACAATCTACTAAGAGTTAGTGGGAGAGAGCTGAGACTGAGTTCACTAAAAATTTAGGAAACAGTGAGCACCTGTCATTTTTCGGAAAGTATCCAGGCAGTGGTACTGGCTAACATGGTGATGAGTCCAGTGTTTTCTCTCCAAAGGGCTCGCTGCAATGCAGGAAGGGTTACCTAACACACGGAAAATGCAGGGCAGCTGCTAACATCGCAAATAGAGACGTCGAGATGAATGTACACAGCACATCTCCAAATAGACGGTCTTTCCAAAAACTGAAAACTGAATCTGATTTAACTAGAAATTATCAAGAAATACAGGGAACAGGTGCACATATCAATCTCACAAAAGGCAATCAGCAAAATCCCAACTATACCCAAATCTGTAGGACAACAAAAGGCTTTTGCTAACAAATATTTGAAAGAAAAAAAAAAAACGTAACAGGAAACTAAAGATTAAAAGAGACTTAAGAGATATATCAATCACTTGTAACAAATAGATTTGTTGGAGACAAATATTTAAAAACTTGCAAAATACAAAGTTAAAATGTAAACATGTGAGAGGCAACCACACATTGATGTTTCTCTTCCTCTCTCCCTCTTCCTCTCTCTCTCAAAATAAATAAATAAAAATCTTAAAAAAAAACAAAAAAACAAACAAACAAAAAAAACCCAAGTAATTCTGAGCCTGAGTAGTCAGGAAAAGGTCATGTAGGAGGTAGGTCTTGAACCAGTCCTTGAAGAATAAGCTGGAGTGGGACAGAGTTCAGAAGGGAAAACGGTCTAACGAGACTCGGTTTCATGTTGAAGGGGGCAGAGTGTGGAGTAGTTCACACAGAGGAGTTGGAAGGAAAGAGGTTAATTGAGGCTGTGCATAGTTCTCAAATGGAAATATTAACGTCTATCAACTCATAGGTAAATAGTCTTCATTCTTTATTTGGAAGTCAGTTTATGCCACTCTCCAGAACACAACCAAGCAATGTCAGCCGGGCTTTCTCTGGGACATAAAAAATGGTACATTTCCTCACAAATAATACACTCTCTGGCAGCTTCGACTCCTGGCGTTGTGCCTGGGAGGATGAAGCAAGATGTACGGAGATGTAGTTGGTAAGTTTATAAATTTATAGTAGGGCTAATTAAGTAGAATTATGGGGACAGAAATAAAGTATATTCTCTGTCTTTCAGTATTTAAGGACACTGGGCATGTCACCTCCAACTCCATCTGCACCATTAACTGTACCACTTCATTCACTATTTGCAGGCCATCCTTCATGCTCCAGGCACTGGGGGTAGAGCAGAGAACAATGCGGTTGTGGAGAGCAGGACCAACAAAACAGCAGTGGTCTGATCAGGACAGCATCAAGTATATAGAACAAAGCGGAGTCACTCAGGTCAGCCAAGGTGGCCGTCAGTCAGCCATGACACTTTGGTTCAAGAGAGAAACTACCTAAGTCACACTAGACACATCTGGCAAGGAGACCCACCCAAGATACCTGCACAGGTGATCAGAACAGCTGTGTCTGCAGAGCAGGACCACCCATAGACAGGCTCCTGGGGAAATCCCACTGGCCAGCAGAGGCGTCAAGCAGAGCAGCCATGTACCACTCATAAGCTCCTGGGTAAATCCCCCCCTTGGCATCAGGGGTGCCATGACATTTATTGAAAAGACCCAGAAGGGTGGAGTCCACCACTTTCAAGGTATAACTGAGGCAGGCTCCAGACCACTGCTGAGGCAGCTGAGCTCCACACACCAGAGAGCTGCTCCCCACCACGCTGATCGCCCTTGGCATCGGCCGCCGGAGGCTCTGCCCTGCTGGACGGAGGACTTCGTCTGTCCTGCTGCCCCCCTGGCTCCAGAGAGCCTTCCTTGCAAGACACTGATGACTCCCTTGTCCGCTGTGCTATCTCCCCGACCAGCAGACAGAGACTCTGGGACTTGGATTCACTATTCCTCATTGATTGCTGTGTGCATATGTTATATTTCTCATGGATTGTTAGAGTGTGAGTAGGATATTAATGCATGTTGTTCTACTTTGAGTGAACCTGCATTCAATAAAAGCTGAATGAATAGCATAGCTACCTTGTGTGACTCTTGTCTATTCCTTGGTGCTGGGCTGCTTGGCAGTTGTCCGGCTGACTCATAGGAAAGGCTATCACGAACCTGCCCTCGTGACAGCAAACCTGCAAGGACCTTACGTTTTTATTTCTGTCATGGCTGTACACATTGAAACAGAGGTTTGTTCTTCTTTTTATTCAAACGTGGAATGATTAAAGAATAGCATTTCAAACTCTTTGAAAAAAACAATTCCTTCAACCTCTTTGAGAAAAACCATTCATTCTCAGCATAGGAAAAATAAAAGCTGCTCTTTGACTAGCTGGCTGACTGTGTATCAGAATGAATTGCTTTATCTATTGGAAAATCTGTAGGTTGTGGACAGGATTTCTAATCCTTCTTCCACTTCCTAGGGGCCGAACAGGTTTCTAGATATTTACTTTGAATATGTCATATTATTATCTGAATATATTTCAGTGACATGTCCCTCCCTGCAAATTGTTGGAGACAGCAAGTACATGGGGACAGAGATAACTCATGGAAACAGAGATGCGCCCAGGAGGCACCTCTGCGCTCTGTACTGAAGAGTACGCATGTAAGAATACATTTTCTCTATTAAATGAGAACTCCCTGCCTTTCCCTGTTCGATGTTTCTTGTTCTTTGCTTCTCCTCCTTTGATTTGTCTTGAAAAAAAAAAACAATATTTCTAAATAAGTAAAAGGCATAAATTGGTGCTCGATGTTAGAGATGAAAGTTATTTTTAGTCTTGTAATTGTGTTATTTATCCATTGCCATATAACTCTGCCTAGATTGAGTGACTTCAAACAGCCAACATGGATGAGCTCACAGTTTCTGTGGGTCAGGAATCTGGCTGCAGCTTAGCAGCACCCTCTGGTCCCGGGTCTCTCACAGGGCTGCCATCAAGATGCAGGTGGGTGCTGCAGTCATTCTCATGCACCTGTAGACGGGTCTCAGGTCCTCGCTGGCTGGTCTTTGGGGACATCATTTTCTTGTTGTGTCAGTTTCTCCATAGAGCTGCCCATAATGTGGGAGCTGGCTTCTCCTCGAGCGTGGGCTCTAAGAACCTGTGTGAGAGAGAATGCCCAAGATGGAAAGTACAGTCCACTGTGACAAAGAATTATCCAACCCAAAACGTCAACAACGTTAAGGTTGAGAACACTGCTTTATCCTGATCTACAGGAGCAGTGTAACGAAGTCATTCAGAATCTGGAGGCTGAAGCCACGTGCCTGAGTTCAAATCCCAGCTCTGCCATTGACTAGCTGTGTAGCGTTGGGTAAATAATGAATCATCTAGGCTCCTTCATGTTTATATGCTCAGAATAACATCGGGAGTACATTGGGAGGATTAAACGAGTTAATATCTAGAGTACTTAAAACAGTGTCTAGAAGATAATGTGACCTATGATAAATGTCAAGTAAAACCCTCTTTTCCGGAGTGTCACGTCACCTGCGTTGGACACACCCTTCATCCCGAGGGTGTGGTTAGAGCACCCAGTGAGATCGTTCAGGCAGCATTTAGCCTTCAGGGGCTGCGTTAACCCTGGGGGCTAAATGGCCAATCATTGTTTTCCTGTTTGGTACTGGCGACCACCTGAAAGTTAAAGCTCACCGCTAGTTTAATGCAGCTGTAACGTGTCAATGGAACATTGCAGTGTAGTTGTACGAGGTAACACAGGCAGGAGCTGGCTTTTTCAAGCAGGAGCCAGCATGCTGTCGATTTTCAAGTCCTCATTGGGTTCCACACACAGAGCGCCCCCCCGCACGCCCTCCATCAGACACGCAGGCGGTCAGCCCAGCACAACGGGCGG
Organism: Micronycteris hirsuta; assembly: GCA_004026765.1. Taxonomy (NCBI): domain Eukaryota; kingdom Metazoa; phylum Chordata; class Mammalia; order Chiroptera; family Phyllostomidae; genus Micronycteris; species Micronycteris hirsuta. Next base: position 11,387 of record PVJI01033207.1, read on the forward strand.
GGCACGCAGAGGTGCCCAAACCGTCAGGATCATTAGCAGAAACTGTGCAGAGCAAACACTCTCCTTTCTGAAAGGGCTCACGTTCTGTTTACAATG
>PVJI01033208.1:0-11478 GCA_004026765.1 Micronycteris hirsuta
GGAAAGCTAATCCCTTCAACGTTAAACACGACAGCCAGAAAAAATGGAAAATCTTACCATTATAAATCTCACAGTATGCCTTTTATATAGGCCATCTCGTATGGTGCCCCATTAATAAAAATATTTTTTAGTTATAAAATTAACAGCATTTAATGACTGAATTATAAGTAAGCCCATGATTTTACCATGTGTGTATCTTTGTTGTCTGAAGGTTGCTTTTTATTCTCAAGACTAATTCTATAGGGATTGTAATGGTTTTATGATCATACAGTAATCTGGCATTCTAATGCACTGTTGATAGAAAACACAAACAAAAGCAATTTGGTGATGAAATTCAAAGTTCTGAATGTTAACATCATTAGAAGGCATTGACCTAGCATTTCCATCTCTCATAATTTACTCTATAAAAATATTCCCATAAGTATCCAGAGATACTGCGTGCAAGGATGCTGCTCATTTTAGCACTGTCTCTGTAACAGCAGCAATGAAAAGGGACGATAAAGGAAATGCCCATTAATAGCAAATTGTTTAAATAAACCATGGTAGTTATGTACAAAGAAATGCTAAACAACTGTTATAAAGAATAAAGTATATGCATATGCACTAGCATGGATCAGTTCCCCAAAAGTATAAGGTTAAATAAGAAAAAGGAAGTGATAAAATAGTATATGTAACATAAACAGATCTTTGTAACTTTTCAAAGCCTGCTGGCATAAATATAGGAAAAAAAAAAAAGCTGGAAAACCATGCACGGAGTTGATGGTAGCTATCTTTCAGGGTGGGATTAACAGCAATCTACCGTGTAAAGTCTGCATTTTTATAATGTTTATATGCCATATAAAGAGGAAATAGTAGTTTAATAAATTGCTTTAAGAGCTTTAAAAATACTACATCCAAAGAGCTTCCACAGAAACTTCACAATGACCCTATAAATACTTGGGTTATTAAAATAGGTTTCATTTAGCAAAATGTGGTTTCAGAACAGTCTATTTTATAAAACAAAGGTTAAATAAAACTAAGAGCAATGGTTTCCAAAAAAAAAACCTTACAGAGAAGTATTACAAACCTTATTAACATAAAAAATAATTCCAATATGAAGGTTTTTCTATAGATTTTTCTTAACTACAAAGGGATCTCTCAGGAAATCATACAAATTATTATAAACATTTCCTCACAGTATAATGATTCCTTACTTTTTTATCTGTTATTTCAAGTAAAATTAAATACTGTATCAGCCTGTAGAATACAACCCCATTTCTGTAAAACTGCCCACTAATCCCTCTACCCAAACACATACAAATGTCGTAATGATGGCCCTTTGAGAGATGACTGTTGAGTAATTTTTTTTTTAATTTGTTCTTGGTACTCTTCTATATTGCCCAAATTAATCACAATGAGTATATGTCATTACATAATTTTTAAAAAGCCTTTTTAACTATTTGTTTTTTTTATTTAGTTATTACTATTTTACCCCTTTATCTTGAAGTTACTATCTTTTTAGGTCTCGTGATACTCCAAGGCTGCTTTCTCCATTTTTTGACTTTTTGGGTTCTAACAACAAGCTTATTTTTTAAAAAACTACACATCATGGAACTACCATAGGTCCCACAGACTCAAAGGTAACTTTCACGTATAAAGCAAAAGGCCTGTTCCCGCCCTGGCTGGTGTGGCTCAGTAGATTGAGGGCCGGCCTGTGAGCCAAAGGGCCGAGGATTCCATTCCCAACGAGGGCACATGCCTGGGTTGCGGGCCGGGTCCCCAGTGGGGGGCGTAAGAGAAGCAACCACACGTTAATATTTCTCTCCCTCCCTTTCTCCCTCCCTTCATCTCTCTCTGAAAATAAATAAATGAAATCTTAAGAAAAGCCCTGTTCCCCAATCACATAGTTAGGAACAACTGTGCAATGCATTGGCTCCACGACCCGATGCACAAATGGAGCTCAAATTCACAAACACAAATGTATGGTATTAAACTGCAGGCCTGAAGGCTAGGCCACCAGAAATCATTAAAAAAATGGGGAGATGAAGCTATTAAAGTTAGAAAAGATAAGGGGGAAAGTGGCAAAGTTACAGGGGCAAGGAATTGGTAGGTGCAAGGGTGAGAAGGAAGGAAAAGGCTAGGGGAGATTTAAGAGCTCAGTATCTGCCTCTAAGTTTCCAGGGAAAAGGAAAGTGATATTTTTTAAATAAATGTTTATTTTTTATTGTTATTTATTTTTTAACCCTTGCCAAAGGATATGTTTATTGATTTTTTTAAATTACAGTTGTCTGCATTTTCCCCTCACCACTGCCCCCCACCCCAGCCAAACCCCCCTCCCTCCCTTGCTTCCACCCTCCCCCTTGGTTCTGTCCATGTCTCCGTTTATTGATTTTAGAGAGGGGAAGTGGAGAAACAGAGAGAAACATCAATTCAGGGGGAAACATCAATCAGTTGCCTCCTGTACACGCTGACCAGGATCGAACCCATAACCTTTTGGTGTACGGGACGAAGCTTCAACCAAGCCACCTGGCCAAGGCAGAAAGTGATTTTTATAAACTGTTAGAAATACTTCTTGTGCATTTCCTATTTTTTCAAGAAATTACAGATATTTAGAATTAAAATAAAACTCTATTTTTACTTTTACCATAAATAAATTTACAAAGGATAAAAAACCAACTCACCTGCCTGGCGAACTGGGAATTCCACATGGTCAGAGACTATAATCCGAAGTAAACTGGGGGCAAAATTGATAATCTTGTAGGACTGAAATTACAAAGAAATATTTTTTTAAATAGGGCAATATAAATGAATGACTATTAGCACCTGTTACTACATATACTACTGTAAATAAAACTTTTAAAGTGAGAGAAACTCTCCAAAATAAAGATTAAAATACTTCAAGTCAAAAAAAATTTTACTTGAATAAACTGATGAATAAGAGAGTATGAATATTTTTGTTTGCTTGTTTGTTTTCACATATATGGTCAAAATGCTCTCCAGAAAGGGTGTGGCAATTTCCAATACAGCAGTACCATAAGAGTGTGTCATCTTTCTAGTATAGAGATTCTCATTCCTTCAAAAATTTTAAAACCTTACTCATATTTTAAATTGCATTTTCCTCTATGTTGAATTTGAATTTTTCCTGTTTGTTGGCTATTTGTTTTTCTACAAATTCCTTACTCTCTTTATCCTTCTGTAAACAGAATATCTGTTTTAGTCTTAAAAAATTCTTAGAGCTATTTATGATTTAAAATCTCAACCTTTTATTTGACCTATACATTGCAAGCATTTCTTCCCAGCTTATTTGTGCTTCAATTTTGTTATTTTTTGACAAACCAAAAAAACAGAAAAACATAAGTTACAGAAAACAGAAGCTCCAACACAGAAAAAAATGGAAAGATAACATTAGACAGCTGTGCAGGACTGGAACACCGTGCCTAAAAGAGCTGAGAACAGGCAGCCCTCCAGTGCTGGAGCATCTTTTGAACTTAACAATGCCCCAGTGAGCCTGTGCTGGTAAAGTGCCTGCTGCCTGGGTCATTTCACCCCTCAGACATGTTCTACTTTGACTTACTCTTGAGTTTAGCCAGGGTGACTTTAAAAGCACAAAAAAATACAAAGCAACCGCATTCCTTCTAACTGTATTTCCACTGGATGTCTGGTACCTAGACTACATTACCACCCTGCCACATTCCAGAGCTTGTACTTGGCCTTTCCCTCTGACATTCCCAGAAAAGACTCATAAATTCTCAGAAATGTTAAAGCTGGACAAATGGAGATTTCCAGCCCAGATGGAGGCATAGGTAGATACACTTTGCCTCCCCGTACAACTTAAAGAAAGACAACAACAAACTTAAAAACAAAAAACAACAAGAACTGCCAGAAAACTGAACTGTATGGAAGTCCGACAACGAAGAAGTCAAAGAAGAAACATTCATCCTGACTGGTAGGAGGGACGGAGACGCGCAGCTGGAACAGAGAGGACCCATAGCAAGGCGGCGGCTGGAAGACTGGGCAGTCCCACACTTATGTGCAAATAAACCAGGAGGAACTGGGGACCGAGACAGACCACACAACCCAGGCTTCCAGCACAGGAAGAAAACCTCTGGCTGTAAAAATCTGTGGAAGTTGTGGTGGCAGGAGAAACTCCCAGCCTCACAGGAGAGTTCATGGGAGAGACCCACAGGGTCATAGAACATACACAAAACCACCCACCCAGGAATCAGCACCAGAAGGGCCCAATTTGTCTGTGGGTTGAAGGTGAAGTGACTGAAAGCCAGCTGAGAGCTGAGCAAGTAGCACTGTTGCCTCTCAGCCCCCTCCCCCACATCCAGTGCCACAATATCCCGCCCTGGCAAATACCTAAGGTCCCACCCCTTTTCATGCAACAGGTGAGACCAGACAAAGAAATATGGCCTAAGTGAAAGAACAGTTCAAAACTTTAGAAAAACAACTAAGCAACAAAGAGAAAGCCAACCTATCCAATGCACAGTTCAAAACACTGGTAATCATGATGCTCACAGAAATGGTTGAGTATGGTCACAAAACAGAAGAAGAAGTGAAGGCTATGCAAAGTGAAATAAAGGAAAATGTACAGGAAACCAACAGCAAAGGGAAGGAAACTGGGACTCAAATCAATCGTTTGAACCAGAAGGAAGAAATAAACATCCAACCAGGACAAAATGAAGAAACAAGAATTCAAAAAAACAAGGAGAGGCTTAGGAACCTCTGGGACAACTTTAAACATCCCAACATCCAAATCATAGGGGTGCCAGAAGGAGAAGGGGAAGAACAAAAAACTGAAAACTTATTTGAAAACATAATGAAGGAGAACTTCCCCAATCTGGCAAAGGAAATAAATTTCCAGGAAATCCAGGAAGCTCAGAGAGTCTCAAAGAAATTAGACCCAAGAAAGTACACACCAAGGCACATCATAATTATATTACCCTAGATTAAAAAGAAGGAGAGAATCTTAAAAGCAGCAAGAGAAAAGGAGAGAGTTACCTACAAAGGAATTCCCATAAGAAAGTCAGCTGATTTCTCAAAAGAAACCTTAGGCAAGAAGGGGCTGGAAAGAAGTATTCAGAGTCATGAAAGGCAAGGACCTACATCCAAGATTACTCTATCAGCAAAGCTATCATTTAGAATGGAAGGGCAGATAAAGTGCTTCTCAGATAAGGTCAAATTAAAGAAGTTCATCATCACCCAGCCCTTATTATATGAAATGTTAAAGGGACTTGTCTAAGAAAAAGAAGATAAAAAAATATGAACAGTAAAATGACAACAAATTCACAACCATCAACAACTGAGCCTAAAAAAAAAAAAAAACTAAGCAAACACCTAGAACAGGAACAGAATCACAGGAATGGAGATCACATGGAGGGTAATCAGCTGCGAAGGGGAGGGGAAAAAGGGGGAAAGGTACAGCAAATAAGAAGCACAAATGGTAGGCACAGAACAGACAGGGAAGAATAGTACGGGAAATGGAGAAGCCAAAGAACTTATATGTACAACCACGGACATGAACTACGGCGGTGGGGGGAACGCTGGTCGGAGGCAAGTGCAGGGCAGAGGGGAATAAAGGGGAGAAAAAAAATGGGAAAACTGTAATAGCATGATCAATAAAATATACTTTGAAAAAAAATAAATAAAGCTGGCCAGATGATGTGGAGTCCATTCACCTTACCGTCTCCCAAGAGCACATCCATTTATTTATAATAGCATTCATTAAGATAAGTGTTTGAATACAAAATTTGGAGAAAACTGGTATCTTCTAAATATTGATCATTTCCATCTAAGAGTATTATGCTTTCCAAACCTTTCTGTATTCTTCAGTAAAATTTTAAATTATCTTATAATTGTTCTTTCTTTCATCCTGTATAAACTTCAGAATCTTAAATGTGTTGCATATGAAATAAATTGTTTTATCCATAATTGAAACCACCAGAATTTTAAAGTAGTTTTAAAAAAAACATTTCTTTTAACAGCAATTTACAGGAGTCAAAATTAATAGATTTAGCCCACTCTTCTATACCTCCTACATTTACATTATAAAATAACTTGAGTCTATAACTTTTGAGATACTCGAAGATCTTATAGTGAATCGAATATCTATATAGCTTAGTTCTAATCTATATAGTTTAGTATTTATTTTAAAATCTTATTACACGTAAGTACAAAATAACTTTATACTTAAGATTAATGTTACTTATTTGAAAATAGTTACTGTGGAGACTACTTTTATTTCACCACTGTTGCCATTTTACACATTTTGAAACGCCTCTTTTTGCAACTGTTTGCATTTCAGAGAACTTCTGCAATTTTTGTCTTTTCCTTTCAGTCTTGATTCAATCTATGTTAACTGGGCCAGCTAAAACATTCGGTGGTAAATCTTATACTACTTTCCTCACAAATATTTATCCAATTTCATTTTTCACCTTAGTCTTCAAATGTCTAAGGATGAAAAAAAGACATTTTGAAGTTTTCTGAAAATAAAGAGTTTACTTGCTTATCTGCATTTCATGAGAACTCACTGAAAGCAAAGAACTTAGGTTTTCCCATTCTCTACCTCACTGCCCCCACTACGCTAACCTTCCCAGTCCTCCAACATGCCAAGCTGAGGGCTGCTACTCAGCTTGCCTGTCCCTCTGCTCCCCTCCCAGTTCTCCACCTGCTCATTTTAGCATCTAGAGCTCTGCTTAGTGGCATTCTTCAGAGAATGACCACCCTATTTATACAACCCAACACACTCTAGGGCTTTACTGTCAACATAACACTTAAGACTTGAAGTTATATTATTTACTTGTCTGAATCCTGACTAGAATGCAAGTTCTATGAGAGCAGAGTCTTACACTAGTACCTTTAATATAACTCAATATGTGTTATTCATGTAAGCAAACGCCTTGAAGAGCAATAAAAATGATGTCACAGATGCATGGAAAAGCAAAAATAAAAGCTTGGCAATAAAAGCACATATTTTATTTCCTTGTTGAGGCCATGTGGAGAATTATTTATTAAAAGAAAACAGCTTTCTGGATGAGTTATCGGAGCAAGATATCTACCCATTGCTACTTCTCTGTGCTACTGCTACAGGGGCTTCTGGGTCTAGAGATGGTGCAGAATATGCACAGGAAGCATTCTTAATATCCTGAGACAAAAGTGAAAATGCATTTTCCCATACAAACAATATCACAAACAGCAGGCAAAGAACCAGTCACTGGTCACAGAAATGCTACGTTGGCCACAGAAAAATATAGCTCCAAATAAGAATTTATCCTGTGGAATTCAGGCTATTACATTTTGAAGCTGCTCTCCTCTTCTAAATGGCAACTGACAAACCAATCAGTGCTTTGTGGAAGACGCCCCCATTTCCCATGTAGAGCGTATTTGCTGAGGGGGCGACGCAGACTGAAATAACTGAGCTGGTCCTTAATCACTTACGGTTAAATTACCCACCTGTTTATCCAACAGAGCAGGATGGTAAAGGATAAGCAAACGAAACCCAACATTATAACCATGTTTTACTGTTTTATGTAAATTATGACATAATTTAGCCTTCTACTTATAGACCATTCAAAAAAATACTTAAGGCATATTACAATCCAAAGCATTATACAAAATATAAATGCTAAAACGTGGCATAGCAATAAGCTTTTAGAAGTGACAGAGGAAATTGTGGTCTGTGATGACTTGGGTGAATACGGGGGAAGGCAGAGTGAGGATGGAATGAATTTGAATTGAAACACCATGAAAAAAATAGAACTGGATTCTCAGTTTCACTTCTCGTTCGACAGGATCTCCCACCTACCTTCCCAAGTTCTATGAAGTCAACTGCACCTATGTAGTGATGAATCAGAAACAAAGCAAAGGCATGCTAACAGAAGCGGGAAGCGCATCATGATATCAAAGATATGATCCCTATGGACACTATTAAAGTAACAGCTGGCCTCCTGTAAGGACAAGAAGGTCACAAAGAGGCCAGCCCTTCTGTTCACACTAGCAGACAGTTCTTTCAATTCTTCCTTTGCTCCCCCTCCTAATCAGCCCCTGGATTACTATTTCTCTAGCCAATCAACATACAGTACTTCTCCTCTGCAGAGCCTGGGACAAGTACTGGCTTTAATGTTCCCCTGTTCTAAGTGAGAGTCCTTTTCTTTTTGAGAAGAAATACTTTCCCTTCGGGCTACAGTTCAACTCAACCTTCTCTACAGAGTCAGTGCTTTCACGCTCCCTTTTAACTGTTGAAAATCCTGGATTCACACTCACTCCAAACTCCACCCAGACTTCCCATTAAAGCAATCCATTTCAAAGATTCGCAGTGCACACCTGAACTGTCATAAGTCAGCTCCAGCCAGGGAAAACCTTAGCGCTCCTACAGAAACATTTACGCAGGACAGTCGTTCTCACGCTTGAGGAGAGCACCGCATCACCTAGCTAATTAAAACTAAATTAGGTTCCATCCCAAGTCTGATTCTTTAAGTCTAGAGTGAAGCCCTAAAATGTGCATTTCCAACAAATTCCCAGGTGACGTTGACGCTGTTTATCCTGGACATCACTTTGAAAAACACTAATTTAGGAATATTCTTTTATATTTTAAGGATTACCACAACCTCAAACAGTTGTCATTCTGTCTTGGGAGTAGACCTTAACTCATAGTTCTCAGTGAGAGGTGTGATCATTCTTACAGGTTTACAGGAAAACATAAGCTAGAGTTTGGGGTCATTAAAATTTCAAAATGCACGCGGTGACACCAAAACAAGGTCAAGACTAGTTACTTAGAGGATGGAGGATAAAAGAACCTTATACATTTCAGCGATTTTCAGAAGTCCCTCCAAGCAGGGCTTTGCACGTGTCTTTTGTAAGGCACCACCACCATGAAAATCGCCGCCCCTTCCTCGAGCTCTCCCGGCAGCGCTTCCAGCTCCCGCACGGAACTCCGCCAGTCGGCGTCCCCGCGGTCCTGCCAACCCCACGGCAGCGGGCGCTGGGCAGCGTTTCCCACAGCAACACCTAAAAAGGGCTGGGTCTGGAGAAAAGCCCAACTCGGATCTGAAATTTAAGTGAATTTTCCCAGCCGCGTCCCCAAGTCAGTGTGCTTAAATCACACCCTGGGAACACCAGCAAAGGTTGCTAAAAGCTTCTCCCTGCGCACCCAGCGGGATGAACGAACTGCACTGGGGAAGGAACACAGGAAGAGATGCGAAGGGGGCCAACAGGTGCCAGGGCCGCTCCGAAAGGTCCCGGAGCGCGGCTGCACTGCGCCTGGGGCCGGGCCGGAGCCCGCGGTGGGGGGTGGAGATCGGGGCGCCCCGGGGGCAGAGCCGCGGCGCCGGCGGGGGGCGCCGCAGGCCCGGGCCTCACCTGGTTGAGCTCGTTCTCGGCTGCGATCCGCAGCTTCGGGTCGATGGTGCCCTTCAGCGCCTGGATGATCCGGTTGAGGTCCATCTCCCCGGGCGGGGGCTCCGCGGCCCCCGGACCAGTAGGCCAGACTGCAGCTTCAGTGTCCCTCCGGAGCCGCTCAGCCCCGCCCCGCGGCCCGGACTACCTCACGCCCCACCCCCCGCCCCCGCCGCCACCTGCAGCCACTTGCTGCGCCACTCCGACTCCGCGCCCCCTGTCCGCCCTGTCCACCCCCCACAACTCGCTCTCCATTCACCCTTTTACGACAGCCGGGGGGAGGCGGGAGAAGAGGAGGAAGCGGCGCTTCCTTTACGGCGGCCTCCTCCGGGGCCGAGGCGCGGGCGGGCTCCCCCCGGCGGCCGGCGTGCTGCGGTGCAGACCGGCTCCGCCGCCCGGCGAGCGGCCGCCATGCTGCCCGCCATGCTGCGGCGGCGAGCAGCCCCTCGCTCCGCTCCCCGCCCGGGAGCCCGACGGGCCAGGCGTCTCTGCCCGGCGCCCACAGGGGCCGTACGTGGGCAGCGGGCAGCTTTTGTCAGTCCGAGAGCTGTGCGCGCACCCCGGCCGAGTGTGTCCGGGGCAGACTGTGTCGGAACCCGAGAGCCTCTAGCCCCCGGCGGGACGGGCCCGCGGTCGGTGGGAAGCATCATCCATTCATTCACTGAACGTCGGTTCGACATATTTTTTAAACAGAGTATCGAAATATTTGGGCACCCCATTGTAAGGGCATGACTTCGATGCGGGTTACTATGAAGGAATTTGCAACCTGATAGCAAGAATGTAAACTGATAAAATATATTTACGAAGTAACTCTGGAGATAGATCAGAGACACTAACTACATGCCTGAGTTTTCTGAAAAATTTCCAGACCTCAGAAAAGTAGTGAAAGGCCCACTATGGCCATATTTGGCCCCACAACTTCAATGGCCTAAAAATATTAAGGAACTAGTTTTTCCTGAGGTTAACCAAAAACGAGAGTTCTGATTACATATTGTGGGCAAAATATATCTGAGAAGATAGATTCGATCAATTAACTGGGTTCAATTGAGAGAGTAGAATATATATACACGGCAGAAAACTTACCTGCCCGAAAGCTAGCCCCTCTGCAGGCCCCAAGCGGGGCCAGCTCTTCAGCTGGGTGCAGAACTGCCCAGCAATATGAGTGTCTCCGATGGCTTCGTTCTGCTCCTCTTTAACCCACTCTCCACACTGCCTTCAGACTCATGTTTCTTCCTTGATGATTTCCCATCAATTTCAATATAAAATACAAACTGCTTAGCACTCCAGGAACTTAGAAAACACAGTGCCTTTCATCTCCGCTCTATTTCATTAACCCACTCTCTTGGACCTCATGATAATTAATCTAAAACTCCTTGACCTCTGGGAATTTTAATTCCAATATGCTCTGTTCAAGTTAGGACCTATTCTTCCTTCTTTCTCTTTCACGCCTGTTTCCCAATTCAATCACTTCTGCAGTTCTCCTTAGTCTGTTCATTTCTGACTACACATCCTTCTTGGCTATTAAACTAACTTCACTTCTCAGGTCTACCCTTAACCCACTGCACAAAGTGACACCACTACAAATATGGTGTTTTCTTCAGCTCAACAGTCCTGTTCCTTGTCTTTGATTAGCACCACCTTCCACTCCTCACAGAGCCCTGCGAAGATAAGCAAAGCCATCGGGCTCAGCTCAAACACAAATTAATCTCCTTGCCTTCAACCTGAACCCAGTCTTCTCCCATCTCTTCTGGGACCTTGCTACATAAATCTCTCTCCTCTCTCCTACATATTTTTCATTACATCTTGAGCATTATTACATGCTCACTGTTGACAGTTTGTAAAACTTTTTCCTCCACCAATTCAACCTCACTGAAAAACTTTTCCATTTAAGAAAATCTTTTTGAGCCCTGGCTGGTGTAGCTCAGTGGATTGAGCGCGGGTTGGGAACCAGAGGGTCCCAGTTCGATTCCCAGTCAGGGCACATGCCTGGGTTGCAGGCCAGGTCCCCAGTGAGGGCCATGTGAGAGGCAACCATACATTGCTGTTTCTCTCCCTCTCTTTCTCCCTCCCTTCCCCTCTCTCTAAAAATAAATAAATGAATAA
>PVJI01033209.1:0-11477 GCA_004026765.1 Micronycteris hirsuta
TCTGAAATTTATGTGCTCCCTTTTTGCTCTGTGCTGTAAAACTATTCCTTTCTTTCAAGGTTTTCATGTCCTGAAATCTGTAGGCAAACATATTCTGTAGAGACTGTCAACATTCTCAAAAAATGCCCATGTCTTGGGTGTGGGCATGCAGGCACAGTATCAATGAATACAACCAACTCCGACGTTGTACATAAACTCATACATGATCATTGCATTTAAAGCTTAGAGCCCTGGCTGGTGTGGCTCAGCGGATTGGGTGCTGGCCTGCAAACCAAAGGGTCACCAGTTCAATTCCCAGTCAGGGCACATGCCTGGGTTTCGGGCCAGGTCCCCACTAGGGGGCATGCAGGAGGCAACCACACATTGATGCTTCTCTTCCTCCTTTCCCCTGTGTCTAAAAATAAATTTAAAAAAATATTTTTTAAAAAGCTTAGCAATGTTGAAGACATCCTAACTGGTTACATTAGAGTAGCGTTTCTCCACCTCACCATGGCTGACATTTTAGCCTGGGTTCTTTGGGGGTGAAGGGCCATATGTATGTTGCAGGGTGTTTAGTAGCATCTGTGGCCTCTACCCAGTAGACGGTGGTCGCACCCCTTTCCCTCCAGTAGAGACTGAATGATGACTCCGTACATTTTCCAATGTCCTCTGGGGAGACACAAAATTGCTCCTCATTAAGAACTGCTGTGGGAGACTTCCGGCCAAGATGGAGGCATAAGTAGATACACTTTGCCTCCTTGCACAACCAAAAGGAGGACAACAAATTTAAAAAACAAACAAAAAAATAACCAGAACTGCCAGAAAATAGAAGTGTATGGAAGTCTGACAACGGAGGAGTTAAAGAAGAAACATTCATTCAGACTGGTAGGAGGGGCAGTGGTGGGCAGCCGAGGTGGAGAGGACACACGGCCAGGTAGCAGCTGGTGGACTGGGCGGTCCCACATTTACATGTGGATAGACCAGGAGGAACAACTGGGGAGTAAGGGAGACCATGCAACCCAGGTTTCCAGTGCAGGGAAATAAAGCCTCAAAACCTCTGACTGTAAAAACCTGTGGGGGATGTGGCAGTGGGGGATGTGGCAGCGGGAGACTCCCAGCCTCACAGGAGAGTTCATTGGAGAGACCCACAGGATCCTAGAATGTACACAAACCCACCCACCTGGGAATCAGCACCAGAAGGGCCCAATTTGCTTGTGGATAGCAGGGGAAGTGATTGAAAGTGGGGCGAGAGCAAAGCAAACAGCACTGTTCCCTCTTGGACCCCTCCCGTACATACAGTGCCTCAACGCAGTGATGTGGGTTGCCCAACCCAGTGAATTCCTAAGGCTCTGCCCCTTACTATGTATCAGGTGTGTCGAGACAAAAGCTTGTGGCAAGAGCTCCCTACATCGCCAATGTCCTGGCTGTCCCCTTCTGGCTGTCCCCTCTGGGCTGTCCCAGCAAATGTGCCCCAGTGCCAGGTACTTTTTTGGCACATTGCCCAACAACTAAGGGCCCAGACTTGGAGTCAGAAAGAGCTAGGTTCAAATTCTCCCTCTGCCATGTATGAGTTACGGGACCTGGGGCAAATTGCTAATGTTTTGTGAGCGTCAGTTCCCTCACTGACAGTAAGATGACCTCATGGAGCTGTGGCAGAGTGAAAGGACTGTGTATGCTGTGGCACAGTGCAGGCCCATAGGACCAGCTCAGCAAAGTATACCAGTTATCATGGGTGTGACCAGCCCCATGCATGGGACAGTGGAGGCCTTGAGACTGGCCAGGGAGACCGGGAAGAAAGGGCTCTGGGGAGGTGGACATGTAAAGCCACACTGGAAAAGGAGGAGCCTGTACCCAGGGAAGGCGTGAGGGGATGCCAGGGTCTGGAAACTGTTCCAGGAGAGGAGGAAAAGGTTGTGCAAAGGCCCAGAGGTAGGAGCCTAGCTTTTGGACCTGGGAGCGGAGGAGGTGGGTGGGATGTGGTGAAGGACATGGCTGGAGACAGAGCCCTGCTGCCTGTCATGCTCCCAGGCGGCGTCCAGAGGGCTGAAGGCAGGTGGCTGGAGAGCCAGCGGAGCTTGGGAAGGGCAGAGCTGGGCGAGTGGCTGCTGCCAGGGTGGGACGACAACGTGGACGGGGTGGGGCTGAGCCAAGGGCATGGCAGCCGGTGGAGGGAAGAGGGACAGATCGAGGAGGCAGAAGTGTCAGCACTGGGGGTTGTTGGGAAATAGAGGATAAGCAAGTGTGGCGACAAAAGGCAAAACCCGCGCATCCCCCTTGAGAAAATTACGCACTCACTGGCCTGGCCTGTTGTGCTTGAGCTTTGAGTGAGGCCACTCAAAAGCAGACTTGGAAGATCTTGGCTGACAAATGCACCCGAAGCCTCCAACTGCCCGGCGACTATGAACTCGCCAGTTTGGGTAACTCTGAGCAGACTGTAATTTCAGAGGGTATGTTTATAGATCCCAAACCAAAGTGGGGGCAAGAGCTCTGCTGGGCCAGGGAGTGGGGCTCAGCCAGTACACTGTCAGACCGGAATGGGGTGCCCCACATCCATGAGGATATCCGCTGCCACGCTGTTTGCATCGCCAGCTCCCTGGACCTGCTGAACTTGGTCTGAAGCCAAGAAATGGCTTTACTTTTCTCCTAAAATTACATGGATGAACCTTGGAAACATGATGCGAAGGGAAAGAAGGCAGGCGCAAAAGGCCGTAATGATAGGGTCCCATTGGCAGGAAATAGCACAAATACGGCAAATTCAGAGAGGAGGAGGGAGGGCTACTGGCTACCAGGGCCTGGGAGGAGGGACATGGGATGCGCAGTGACTGTTCATGGGGAGAAGGTGTGCTTTTGTGGTGACAAAACTTCTAAAACTGACTGTGGACACGGTTCACTGTGGATACGTGTGTACTAAAAACAGCTGAATCATGCACTTTAAATGGGTGAATTGTACCGTATGTGGCTTATAGCTCAGTAAAGTTGTTATACTATCTATCCATCTGTCATCCATCTATCTATCCATCTATCATGTAGAGAGCCAGAGATGAACCCTACTACCTGAGTAATTCCTGATAAACACTGTGTAAACTAAGAAACAAAAGACACTTCAGAAAAACAAAGACACTTCACTTAATGTTTTCTATCTTAAATAAGCACACACATATGTAAGAGGGAAACATCGATACAGGTTTTCCTGATGTTGGTGTGGTGGGGGCCTTTTCAGAATTGCTTGTAGGGCTTTTGCGAATGAGTAGGGCTTCCCCCTCAGCTCCACTGACCCTGGAGTCCCCATCTGTGAATCACTGTATTAAAGCGATTCCTAGAAAATAAGGACCCAGGCTTGAAAACTTGTTATTAGCACTGTTAACACAAGAAGTTCTAGCCAGGGTGACTTAAGTCAGGAGACAGAGCAAAGAGGTGTAACCGTGCTAGGTGAGGGTATAAATCACTGTTTAGACGCACGGATGTCATGCTGAAGAAAGCCCAAGAGAATGCCAGGAGCAGCCATTCTAGTCCCCAGAAAGCTCAGGGACACATGTAAAAATCAACAACGTTTAAAATCAGAATGGAAGCGGAGTCCTTTCCCAAAAGCGGCTCAGAAACCTAGCAATAAGCTTGATGTGCTATCTATAAGGGTATTCATGGCAACATTTTGTATTATAACGAGAAAACAAAAACCAAAAACCAATAATTAGAGACAGAACTTGGAACAACAAAAGCCTCTGAACAGTGTCAAATACTACTTTTTTTAAAAAAGAGACTTGGTGATAGGTGAGCAAAGCAAGAATCAAGTGTCAAAACCAAGTTCAAGGTTAGCACCCAAATAGCAGAAAAGTTGACTTTAGACAGAAGAACAACTGCACCTTGATCTTTCTATCTTCCCTGCGTGGGAACTCATACTGCTGAACCAAGGACAAAGTGACATTATTGATGATTTATTCTTTCTTTATAGTTTTCTGGCTACTCTAAATTTTCCAGAATCAGCATGCATTAATTTTTATTAAGTTATATGTGGCATCTTTAGTAATATATAAGGAACGCATCTGGATTTCATATATTATTCTACATTCATGAAGCATTCCTCTATTTTTCCACTGGGTGGCAGCATAAGCACATCAAATAGCAAAAATGGTTTCAGAGTATTCAGTCTGAAATAGAATGTACCAGCTATATACTTCAGTGATTTTTAATATTTTTTACTTACTGTTTGATTTTAGAGAGATAGAGAGAAGGAGAGAGAGCAAGAAAGAAAGAGAGAGACAGAAAATTGGAGAGAAAAACAATGATTTGTTGTTCCGCTTTTCATGCATTCACCGGTTGATTCTTGTATGTGCCCTGACTGGGGATCAAACCTGCAAGTTTGGCACATCGGGACGATGCTCTAATTAAGCGAGCTAATCAGCCAGGGCAATATCTATTAAATTTATAAATGCGTGTAGCCATTGAGGAAGACCCCGTTTGGAGTTTACACTGTAAATATAATTATATAATTTTGCTGATGTATTTCTATAAACTGTATATAAGATGTTCATTGCAATTTTTTTTTATCTTGGCAAGAAGCAAAATCAAAACCAAACACAAAAGGCAGAACTTGAAGCAACCAAAGTCTCTGAACAGGGTCATATTACTAGTATTTTTTTCTAAAAGAGTCTTGATGATAAGAGAGCAAAGCAAGAATCAAGTGTCAAGACCAAGTTCAAGTTTAGCACCTAAATAGCACAAAATTTGACTTTATATGGAAGAATAACTGCATCTTGATCTTTCTATCTCCCCTGCCCAGGAATTCAGAGTCCTGAACTAAGGGCAAAGTGAGATTATCGGTGATTTTCTCATTCTTTGTACTTTTATGGATACTGTAGATTGTCTAGAATGAGCATGTATTAATTTTTACTAATTTATATGTGGTATCTTTATCAATATATAAAGAACACATCTGGATTTTATATATTATTCTACATTCATAAAGCATTCCTCTATTTGTCCACTGGATGGCAGCAGAAGCACATCAAATAGTAAAAATGGTTTCATGGTCTGAAATTGAATGCATCTATTATATAGTTCACTAGTTTTGAAAAAATTCTATTGACTGATTTTACAGAGTGAGGAAAAGAGAGAGAGAGCTATAGAGAGCAAAACATCGATTTGTTGTTCCACTTATTTATGCATTCATTGGTTGATTCTTGTATTAACCCTTTATGGGTCTTGAACTCACAACCCTTGCATATCTGAACTATGTTCTAACTAAGTGAGCTACCCAGCCAGGGAAATATCTATCAAATTTATAAATGCATGTAGCCATTGAAGAATTTACACTATAAATGTAGTTATGTGATTTACTGATATATAGATATACACATATATGTTATGTATATCATTTTCATTGACATTTTTTTAATCATAGCAAACACCAAAACAAAAACCAAAATCAGAACTTGAAGCAACCAAAGTCTCTAAACAGGGTCAAATTACTACTATTATTTTAAAAGAAGCTTGATGAGAAGTGAACAAAGAAAGAATCAAGTAACAAAACCAAGTTCAAGGTTATCACCCAAATAGCAAAGTTTGATTTTATACAAACAACTGCACCTTGATCTTTCTATGTCCCCTGCCAAGGAACTCAGAATGCTGAACCAATGGCAAAGTGAGATTATTGGTGGTTTTTTCTTTTTTATACTTTTCTGGATAATCTAAATGTTCTATTATGAGCATATATTAATTTTTGCTAAGTTATATGTGGTATCTTTATCAATTGTAAAGAAGCCATCTGGATTTCATGTATTATTCTACATACATGAAGCATTCCTCTATTTTTCCACTGGGTGGCAGCAGAAGCACATCAAATAGATAGCAAAAATGGTTTCAGGGTATTTGGTCTACAACTGAAATTATTCTACATTCATAGAGCATTCCTCTGTTTCTCCACTGGATGGCAGCAGAAGCACATCAAATAGGTAGCAAAAAAGGTTTCTTGGTATATGGTCTGAAATTGAACACATCTATTATAAGCATGTTAAATAGCAAAAATGGTCTCAGAATGTTTGGTCTAATATTGAATGAGTCTATTATACAGTTCAGTAATTTTGAAAAAAAATGTATTGATTGATTTTAGAGGGACAGGAAAAGAGAGAGAGCTATACAGAGCGAAACATCGATTTGTGTTCCACTTATTTACACATTCATTGGTTAATTCTTTTTTAAGTATTTTTTATTGATTGTGCTATTACAGTTTTCCCAGTTTTCCCCCTTTATCCCCTACCCACCCTGCCCCCCAACACTCCAGCATTCCCTGCCTTAGTTCATGTCCATGGGTTGTACATATAAGTTCTTTGAGTCCTCTGTTTCCTATACCATTTTTATCTCTCCCCATCTATTTTATGCCTACTAATTATGCTTCCTCTTCCCTGTACCCTTTTCCCCCTATTCCTCCCTTCCCCCTCCCCACTGAAATCCCTCCATGTGATGTCCATTTCTCTGATTCTGTTCCTGTTCTGGTTGTTTGCTTAGTTTTGTTTCATTGTTTTTCTTTTCTTTTGGGTTCATTTGTTAATAGTTGTGAGTTTGTTGTCATTTTATTGTTCATATTTTTTATCTTCTTTTTCTTAGATAAGTACCTTTAATATTTCATATAATAAGGGCTTGGTGATGATTAACTCCTTTAACTGGACCTTATCTGGGAAGCACTTTATCTGCCCTTCTATTTTAAATCAAAGTTTTGCTGGATAGAGTCATCTTGGATGGAGGTCCTTGCCTTTCATGACTTCAAATACTTCTTTCCAGCCCCTTCTTGCCTGTAAGGTTTCTTTTGAGAAATCAGCTGACAGTCTTATGGTAAAAATTCTTTGTAGGTAACTGTCTCCTTTCCTCTTGCTGCTTTTAGGATCTTCTCTTTGTCTTTAATCTTGGGTAACTTAATGATGGTGTGCCTTGGTGTGTTCCTCGTTGGGTCTAGCTTCTTTGGGACTCTCTGGGCTTCCTGGAAGTCTATTTCCTTTGCCAGATTGGGGAAGTTTTCCTTCATTATTTGTTCAAATAAGTTTTCAATTTCTTACTATTGTTCTTCTTCTGGCACCCCTATAATTTGGATATTGGAACATTTCAGGTTGTCCCAGAGAATCCTCAGCCTCTCTTCATTTTTTGGGATTCTTATTTTTTCGTTCTGATCCAGTTGGATGTTTATTTCTTCCTTTTGTTCCAAATTGTTGCTTTGAATCCTGTTTTCTTTCTTGTCACTGTTCGTTCTCTGAATATTTTGCTTTATTTCACTTTGGGTATCTTTCATTTTTCGACCAAGCTCAATCAGTTCTGTGAGCACTTTGATTACCAGGGCTCTAAATTCTCCATCAGACAGGTTGGCAATCTCCTCATCGTTTAGTTCTGAGGTTTTGCTCTGTTCTTTCATTTGGGCCATATTTCTTTGTCTTGGTGCACCAGTCTGGTTGATTTTTTCTTTAATTCCTTGGTTGTCAGAGTTCCATGAAGTTTGATTTTCTGGCACTTTTGGTTGTTTATTGGTTTTAGATTGGTTGTTGTCCTCCTTTTGGTTGTGTGAGGAAGTGAAGGGTTTCTACTATGCCTCCATCTTGGCTGGAACTCCTCATTGGTTAATTCTTGTATTAGCCCTTTATGGGATCGAACCCACAACCTTCGCATATCTGGATTGCTCTAAGTGAGCTACCTGGCCAGGGCAATATCTGTTAAATTTATAAATGCATGTAGCCATTGAGCAAGACCCTGTTTGGAATTACACTATAAATATAGTTATGTAATTTTACTGATATATATGAGGTCTTTCCAGAAGGTATCCGGCCATGTAATATGAAATACAGAGACATTTATTGAAGATGATACAGATACAAGAAACACTGTGCACAGGACAATGATGCCTCAGTCCCCTTCAAAGTAGGCTTCCTGGGACCTCACACAGTTCTCCTATTCACCATAAGCTGCCCTGTTCTATTTTCCTGAATCTCATTGATGGTCTGAAGTCTCTTCCCTTTCAAAGGTGATTTTAGTTTTAGGAAAAGAAAGAAGTCCCAGGGTGCCAAATCTGGGTTGTAGTGGGGCTGAGTCACCTGGGTGATTGGATGTTTTGCCAAAAAACTCTGCATGAGACAGGATTCATGAGAAGTGATGTATGAGCGGGTATGTTGTCATGATGAAGCTGCCAATCACCAGTTGCCCAGGGCTGTGGCCTTCTGAATCATCCAAATGATTTATGCAGAGGAATGCTAAAGCGTAATGCAAAATTTGATGTAGATTCGTTACTCTATTTGCTCAGTTATTTTGAATGCAACAGCCACACAATACACATGCTCACTCAATGGCGTCTACTGCCCCCACTGACTAGTACAGTGAAGTCATCACTGTTCGTGCATGCGCATTCCAGTCCACTCTCCTTGGCTGCCTGGTTACATCGATGTCACACAAACCATTCTCGTTATGTTAACAATGGCTGGACTTTTTCCAGGTAGACCATATCTCATACACACACACCTGTTATATATAAGATGTTCATTGAAATTTTTTAAAATTATATTTTATCGATTATGCTATTACAGTTGTCCTGATTTTTGGCCCTTTGCCTCCCCTCCACCCAGTGCCCCCTACTCCCTCAGGCAGTCCCCCACCATTGTTCATGCCCATGGGTCTTATGTATAAGTTCTTTGGCTACTCCATTTCCTACACTGTATTTTACATCCCCATGGCTATTCTATAAGTACCCATTTGTACTTCTTAATCCCCTCACCTCTTCACCCATTCTAACCCCTCCCTGCTCCCATCTGGCAACCATCTGGTAACTAACTTATTTTTTTATTTTTTAATTTTTTTTTGCTGCTTTTAAGATTCTCTCTTTATCCTTAATCTTTGGCATTTTAATTATGATGTATCTTGGAGTGGGCCTCTTTGCATCCATCATAACTGGGACTCTCTGTGGTTCCTGGACTTGCATGTCTATTTTCCTTCACCAAATTAGGGAAGTTTTCATTCCATATATTTTCAGATAGATTTCCAATTTCTTGCTCTTTCTCTTCTCCTTCTGGCACCCCTATGATATGAATGTCAGACCTCTTGAAATTGTCCCAGAAGCCATTTATACTATCCACATTTTGGGGGGATTCTTTTTTCTTCTTGTTTTTCTGTGTTTTTTTTTTTTTTTTTTGCTTCCTTATGTTCCAAATCATTAATTTGATTCTTGGTTTCATCCACTCTACTGTTGTTTTCCTGTACATTGTTCTTTATTTCAATTACTGAACCATTTGTTTCTGTCAGATCTGGCTGTTTTTGGATGTGTAGATTTCTGTTTTTTTCCCTTGTTTGGCTGTGCGAGGCGGTACGGTGCATTCACCTATGCCGCCATCTTAGGAAGTCTGAATCATTTGTTTCTGAGTGGGTCTTTTTTATGCTGCTGAGGTCCTCACTAAGTTCCTTGAGCATCCTTATAAACAGTGTTTTGAACTCTGCATCTAGTAGATTGCTTATCTCCATTTCATTTAGCTCTTTTTCTGGAGTTTTCATCTGTTCTTTCATTTGGGTCATGTTTCTTTGTCTCCTCATGTTGGCAGACTCCCTGTGTTTGTTTCTGTGTATTAGGTAGAGCTGCTTTGACTCTGTGTCTTGGTAGTGTGGCCTAATGCAGTAGGTGTCCTGTAGGGTCCAGTGGCACAGCCTCCCCTAATACCCAAGCTGAGTACGCGAGGTGCGTCCTTCTTGTGGGCCGAGTACATTCTCCTCTTGTAGATGAGTCTTGGTTGCTGTTAGCAGATCAATGGGAAGGATTTTCCCAGACTAGTCAGCTGCAAGGATTGGCTATGATCACTGGCCACCAAACTCCATAGTCTGTAGAGGATCAGCTGTGCAGGGGCAGGGTGGTGGTGCGCCGACATGGTCTGTAGCTGTCCACTGGGTGTGCTGGCCCTGGGGTTTCCCAGATGGTGCAGGCTATAGTCAGCCCCCATCTGTGTTTTGCCCAGAGCCACTGTGCCTGAGCTATAAAGCAATCTGAAATGGCTGCTACTTGTGCTGGGCTTGGAGGTTCTCAGGCGAAGCCAAGCTGTGAATCTAATCTGGCTGCCAGTAGGGGTCACTGAAGCCAGCTGTTGCTTGTTTGATGGGATTTAGGAGCCAAGACCAACTATTCTTAAGGAAAAGCAACTTGGGTGGGGCTTTAAGTTGGGTGGGGTAGAGCCTCTGGGGATCTCCATGGTGGGTCAAAGAGTGTGAGCCAGATTGATGGAGTTTAAGATATGGCTCCAGCTCTGTGGCTCTGTGGGGGCAGGGTTTAGCAAAGGGACAGTAGCCTCTGCTTGCCTTGATGCCGGACACTTCAGTCTCTCCCTGTGTACTACTGTTGCCTTTCAAGCTGCTACCTCAGTGCTGGACTCAGAGGGAATGAGTCTGAGTAGGTGAGTCCATGTGTCGGTTCTTTAAAAGAGGAACTGCTTGAGGCTCCAGAAGTTTCCACTGACTCAATTCCCTCTGGGTTTTGCAGCCAGAAATTGTGGGGACTTATCTTCTTGGCACTGGAATCCTTGACTGTGGGGCTTGGGTCTCCTCTCTCCTGAGATATCCCTACCAAATTTTTATCCATGTGGATGTGGGACCAGTCTGTTCTGCATCTGCACCCCTCCAACCAGTTTGGATGGATATGGTTTCTTTAATTCCATAGTTGTCAGACTTCCATTCAACTCAATTTCATAGTGTTCAGACTTCCATTAGGCTTGATTTCTGACATTCCTGAGTGATGGTTGTTCTATATTTTAGTTGTAATTTAGATGTGGTTGGGCAAAGAGGTGAGTGATGTCTGCCTACAGTGCCATCTTGAGCATAAGTCCAATTTTTTTTTTATCTCAGCAAATAATGAAATGATAACCAAAAACAAGTGACAGAACTTGAAGAAAACCAAAAATATCTGAACACGGTCAAATTACTACTCCTTTTTAAAGAGGCTTCATGATAGGTGAGCAAAGCAAGATTCAAGTAACAAAACCAATTTCAAGCTTAACACCAAAATAGCAGAAAAGTTGACTTCATATGGAGTAACAACCGAACATTTTTTCCTTTAAATTATATTTTATTGATTATGTTATTACTGTTGTCCCAATTTTCCCCCCTTTACCTCACCACACACATCATCCCCACTCCCTCAGGCAATCCACCCAACCATGGTCCATGGCCATGGGTCATACATATAAGTTCTTTGGCTACTCCATTTCCTATACTGTACCTTACATCCCCATGGCTAATCTGTGACTGCCTATTTGTACTTCTTAATCCCCTCCCCTCCTCACCCATTCCCCCACAACCCCTCCCATCTGGCAACCATTAAAACACTCTCTATATCCATGGTTCTGTCTCTGTTCTTCTTGTTTGCTTAGTTTAGTTTTTAGATTTGATTGTTGATAAGTATGTTTATTGCCATTTTTTTAGCTTTCTCTTTCTTTTTTTTAATTTTTTAAATTTTTTTGTTTACTTACAGTTATTTGCATCCTCTCCCCTCCCCC
>PVJI01033210.1:0-11456 GCA_004026765.1 Micronycteris hirsuta
GTTGTCAGAATTCAGGAATTAGAAAATGGAAATATAAAGACTAAGAACTATAATTTATACAGACCTAGGGTGTCTGCCTCTAAATCAGCACCGATCTGTTTTAGACATTCACAGCAATTTTAGTTCAATCACTTACTTTGATCGAAATGAGGAAAATTAATGTTAGATCGGTCCTTATCATGTGAATGACATTCAGAGTTTTGGCTGAGAATTATGGTTGAAGATACTTAAGACATGTCCTAAATTTGGGCTCCAGTCTTAAAAAACCAATTAGCTAAATTAATGAGAAAGCTTTTCATTTGATTATTCACTCAGAATCATCCACTGAGTGTTTACAATGGGGCCGCTGCCGCTCCAGGTCTGGGATGCGGCAGTGAACCAAACAGCCCTGGGGTGCAGTCTCGAGATGGTGCCTGACTGGCATGGGCCCTGACCCCTGCTGTGGAGGAGAACGAGAGGGAAAGAGGTTGGAGTGCTGGGGCAGCGGTGCCCATTTTAAACAGAGCAGTCAGGGCAGGCTTCCTGGAGAAGGTGACATTTTTAACAAGACCAGAAAGGGGTGAGGGAGTGAGCCACGAGGAACACTGGAGGAAGAGCACTATGCAGAGGAACCAGCAAAGGCAAAGGACCTGGGGTGGGGGCGGGGCCCTCTGTGCCTGGCCTGCGGGAAGAACACCTCAGAGGACAGGGGGCTGGAGTGCAGTCCTACGTTCAGCGCTGGGAAGCGGGGGCGCTGCGAGTAGGGCACTCCCTCCCTCGTTGTCCATCTCCCGAAGGCATTTAAACGGGGCTGTGCTGAGGTCGACCTCTGGGTCTCTCCCGAGCCTCCGTTTCCCACGAGTATCTGTGCTTGGTGTCTAACCTCGAAGCTGACTGGTCCAAAACAGAACTGCGAGTGGACGGCAAGGCCTCGCCTCCTGCCCCACCCCCACCCCAGCTATGGGGCTGCCCTGCAGACTTCAGCTCCAGCCCAAACCTGGAAGCCATCCTCCCGGCTCTTCCTCTCCCCTCCAACAGCCAATCTGCTGGCAAGTCCAGCCTGGATATGACCACTGCTCTCCACCCCCAGGGGTGACCCTGGCCCAGTCACCCCGGCCTTGGCCCGGTTGACTGCATGTCCTCTTAGCAAGTCTCCCCGAAGCTTCCAAACACATCCAAGAATGAAATCGCACCGAGCAAGCTTTGCTCTCGAGCACCCGAAACACCACCTTCAAGGGGTTCAATATTCTCCAGGATGTTAACAGTGGTCATGAAGGACAGTGTTTTCACTAGTGCCTTTACTTTTTATAGGGTGACTTAGGAGACTGATTGACGATTCCCAGCCCTCACCAACACGCCGGGTACCCCCTCCACTTGGAGAATGAAGTGGGACCTCCTGATGGTGCCCAGATACACAGGCGTCAGCAGACTGGGATGGAGACGTGTATGGATTATGAGGGTTACAACGCGATTCCGTCTACAGAAAATGCTGACATTCTGCTGGGGTTTCTGTTCTCTCTTCAGTGCTGTAGCTTTCTATTGATTTCCAGTACATCTGGCATTAGATACAAGATTAATACATGTTTACTCTAAGTCTGGTTGTGTGTAATTTTTTCTTTCATAGAAAAAAATGTCCCTTATTCTTCTTGACTTTTTTTATCCTATGTAATTTAATAAAGACATATCACCTAATTTATAAAATTCTAGAATTTGACATTCTGAGCCTACCTGGGAAAAGACTCAACACACAGTTTAAAAGGGGAATACACACAGAAGGTCTCCCGGAAGATGCCGCTGGCCTATGGGAGGCGCCTGGGGGCTGCCGACCCCGGCAGGAGGCCTGGGCCCCCGCTCCCCGGACACCCAGCAGGGGCAGCCACCGCTTCCCGGCACAGGGATGGCCAGCGAGTTCTGTCTAAGGTGTCTTTCAAGTCCAGCATGTTAAAACAGTTTAAATCTGCCTCTCTTTTGATTTTAAAAATCTCAGGCATCTCAGAGTTCTAACAACCTTCCCCTGAATTCCCACTCCGCGCCCAGGAGACACGGTTCTGGGAAACCCACCAGACCAGGCAGCTGTCCTCCCCACACTGGCTACAGCCAGTTTGAACAGACGTTAACAGAGAGCGCTCCAGTCGCTCCACGACCTCCGCCTGCCCCCACAGGAGGGGACAGACACTTGTCCCTCAGCGACTCGCTCGGTCCTCCAGCGTGTTCACAGTCCACTTTCACGCGTCCACATTTTTACAGACACCGTGCAAGCCAAACTGGCTTACTCACCACCCACGCCCCACGGTCATACCCCATCTACCTGAGCCACGCCACAGAGCCGCCCCGAAGTCCAGCCAAACCCCGCCTCCCCACCAGCCCTGCTCTTGCTCGGCCGGGACTGGAGCCCCCGCCGTCGGCGCCCGGTTCTCGGCACCCACTCCACACACGACCGTGAGGTGCGGTCTGGTTTCCCCTCTATGGCAGCAGCTGCTCGTTTCTTTATCCTGCTATTTTTTTTACACGTTTCTCTTTTGTCTTCCTACCTAGGCTGCAAATTTCCTGAAGGCAAGGCCTCACCGTAAAGATCCTGGCTGCCTTGCCTCACACGCAGCCGGCGCACCACCTCACCCGTAACAGAGGTCTGACGCTGGCGTGAAAGCTGGTGTGCAGGCGGTGACCTTCTCGAGAGGAGGGGTCAGGAGGCTCCAGGGAGAGGAGCGAGGACAAGACTGGGAAGCAGTGCGGCCAAAACCCCCCGACAACGCGTTAAGGACATACTTTGGGTTCCTTCTTGCCACTGTTAAATATTGGTCTTTTATAATTGACTTTTTCATTATTAAATTAATAGTTAAATCAATCTAAACACATAACAAAATCTGGAACACAGGAAATAACCCGTTATCCTACTTTAACACAGCCATTATGATTCTGGTCTATTTCTTTCGAGCCTGTTTTCTAAAAGGTGATTATACTGTGCAGCCTCTTGTTCTGCCCCGTTCTCTCACAGAGTCTTCACGGCCATCATTTTTATTGGTTCTGTAACATTCTATGGAGTTCTTTTATTTTTATCCTCACCGGAGGACATTTTTTCATTGCTTTTAGAGAGGAAGGGGAAGGGAGAGGAAGAGGGAGGGGGAGAGAGACAGCCACGCGAGGGAGAAACATTGGCTGCCGTCTCTTCAGAGCCCAGCCGGGGGTTGAAGCCGCAGCTGGAATCGAGCCTGCGCCATGACTGGAAGCGAGGCTGTGACCCTTTGGTCTGTGGGTTCTCTAACCCGTAGATGCTCCCCCTGAGGCACAGCGGCCAGGGCTCTGCGGAGTTTTATCTAGTTGATTTCTGGGAACGTATTTCTTTGTCTTATAAAGGAAATAATATTATCATTAGTTTGAATAGTCAATCGTCACTCAACGACGTTTTGGTCAATAATGAACCCCACATGTGACTATCCTGCAGGACTGAAGGGAGCAGAAGAAACCCACCACCTAGTGCCACTGCAGCCGTAGCAACGTCCCAGGGCAGCGCAACGTGTGTTTGCGGTGATACTGGCGCAGACAGACCCCCTGAGAGGCCAGTCACAAGACTGTATGTATGCACACACAAAATCGTATGCACAGCACACAACCCTGAACGACGAACAACTACGCTGCTGGCTTGTGCGTTTCCTGCACTTCCAATCGGTAGTTCAGTGCGTCCCGTTCACTCAAAGCCAAAGTGCAGGCACCGCTGCGGCGCTAAGGCCAGCAGCCGCCTCGCACGCCCTGTGCTCACACCTCGACTGCACCACTCCCTCTCTGCTTGCTCCGTCGCTTCATAAATCCGCGTCACCCAGGTAAGCGTGCAGCGTCTGCGAAGCCTGAGGCAGGCGCAGTGCTGTCCCGGCCGCACACCCACACACCCTCGCTCGCCCAGAGCGACCGCCAGTCCTGCAGGCTCCATGTGCGTAAGTGCCCCATCAGGGCGTCCCGTTTTTTATTTTTTATTCAGTGCTGCGCCAGGCTCAGACACACACGTATTTCCCATAGTGTCGCAGTTCTACGGTGTTCAGAGAGCGTGCGGTGCCTTACGGGCAGCCCCCGGTGCCTGCGCAACGCCAGAATCACCTGACCGCGCATTTCACGGAGCGTGTCTGGCCGTTCCGCAGTGCGTGACTGCAGTTACTTCCTTTCTGCATTTGCTCAAGGACCCTGGAGTGGTTTTGAACCACGCTACCCACATCATTTTGGATATATGCTATATACATACCAGCATGGCCTACTTTTAAAGCAGATTTTAAAAATATCTTTTAATATTTTATGTTAGGAGCTAAAAACTTCACCGTAGCTGTAAAAACTTCTGTTCCTAGACAACCCAAATGAGCTGGGAGCCGTTCAAGCCTGCAGTTCTGGAAGGGGCTCCTCCCGGGAGCTGCAGCGTGTGCTTATCGAGCATAACGAATGGCGAACTTCTGGGGTCAGCTGACCTCCCGCCTGTCAGTCACCTCCCGCGGCTTGGTTCCACGGAAGGGGGGGGGAGATAAAGAGCAAGATGCAATTCTCAGACTTACTCAAATGTATAGGAAAATGCATATTTTGTACATATTAATATTCATAAGCTTATTCAGTACCATCTGCTTTTTGGGACTCACGCAGTCTTATTTTTCTAACACCCAACTGAGAATACAAGGGCTTTTAGGGAGACGTTGTGGAGACTCACTCAAAGTTAATCGGCGCACTGAGAAAAGTTTACTCATATCCTACCTCAGCTCACTACAAGTAGGGAAGAAACAGTGTTTCTTGACTGACTATATCCTATATTCTGCACATTTAAAAATACCAACTTGTAAATGTCTATGTTTAGTGCAACTTAAAAAGATTTAAAGTAAAGCTACTAATAATTTTGTTAGAAGCAGGGCACTCGTCACTCCACGCACAGCCCCGGACAAACCGCTCTGACTGGGGGCCCCCGGCCGGGCGCGGGGAGCCTGCGAGCCCCAGACGCCCGCTGCCTGCAGACAGGCTCGCAGGGGCCCTGCCAGTACTGACCCGCCGCTCCGGCCAATCAGCAAGTTAACAATAACAACGTCATGTGTTCTGACACGTGACTGTTTGCATCACAGGCTATAAACGAGGCACCAGAAACTTGCTCTAGAGCAAAGTGAGACACGATGCAATGACACGCAATCCCCATGCAACGCGGGGGTCCCCGTCGAAATTCCTGTCAGGTGACGCTCGCAGGCCCCTGCGGCATCTGTGACACGGGACAGGAACTGAGCCGTCCCCTGGGTGGCGGCGGCGGCAGCAGCAAACCCAGGGGGCTCAACGCCCCGGGGCGTGTCGTGCTCTCGCCCTGAGCCCCGTGAGGGGGACAGCGGTCACTGCGCTTTACAAAGGGGCAACAGGGGCCTCTGGTGTGGGGACCTGTCACCTGTGCTCTGGGGAACGGGCTGAGGTGCTGTGGGCGGAAGGCAGGTGGGGGCCACCTGGACCCCTGTCCCACCGAAATGAGCCCTTCCCGTCAGCGCCTGAGAGCTCACGCAGGAGCCACGGGCGCCGGCAGCCCCTGACTCGCGGTGTGGGGTGGGTGGACAGCAGAGACCCACGGTCCTCCTGCTGCCCGTTCCCAAGGGACGTCACTCTGTGCTGGCACTGACACGGAAGCAGGAAGGTCTCCGCAGCCGGGCTTCCAGAGGCCAGGCTGACTCGCTCGGCCGTGCTGGGCCCGCTGTGGCCCGGCCACGACCAGGCCTGGCTCAGTCGGCAGTGCTGACACCCGTCCCGCGTGCCCCTCCCGGCCCCGGGGGCCCCGCGCTCCTCGTGCAGCACCCGTCACCGTCACCGCTCTGGTGACCCTGAAGTGACGTTCTGACGCTGGGAAGGACCGTGACCGCGTCCCAGAGAGGGGAGAGCCGAGACGGAAGGCCTTACCGAAGTCCGCGAAGGCCGACTGCCCGACCACTGCCAGGGTCGATGGCGCCTTAAGTTCACTGCCGAAAGAGAAGTTCCCGTCCTGTTGAAGGCAGAAAGTTTTGGATTAGGCCACCATGATTCGTCAAGTTGAAACACAGCGTCTTAACTAAAGCAGGGAAACAAATAATTCTAGGCTTTTGCTGCGCTGCATAAAAATCATTGCAACGTGCCGCTCCACTGTCACCACGAAACAGACATGAGCACCGCGCGTGGGCGAAGACCTGCGTCTGCACCGCTCCCCGGGCAGCCGTCTATCGTGCAGAGCTGAACACCCGCCCGTCACGCTGCCTCCAGGGTCCGCACTGCCCACGGGGCTGTTAACTCTGTAAGTGTTTACACTGGGCCACACGTGACCTCATGGTGCGTCCCCACCAAGGAGCAGCGAGCACTTCCCTGGCAATGGCCACCTGTGTCCGCGCTGCCGCCTTCCCCCAGGAAGTCACTCAGAGTAATGTAATTTAATAAAAATCCGTAAATGGTAGGGACTTAGCGTGGACCGAAGAAAGACAAGCAACAGTAAGTAGCTGGAAATGCAGAGATATAACCCTGAACACTGCTCAGTGCCCACGGGGGGCTGGGCCCCTCGCACAGGGCACCGCATCGAGCCCTCTGTGGGCTCACAAGCCCTCGGTGCAGGAGGCCCTCTGAGAGCCGGAGGAAAGGGCCCGGGGCGGGGGGCGTGGCAGCCGGCCCACCTGGCCTGTGCTCTCCTATGGCGCCTGAAATTTAACTTCAAGATCTAGCTGCTTTATTCTTTATTGATTACTCTTTCACATAATCTATACCAAGCTACAAATAAAATAAAATCATGGCTCCAGTTTGGGAACTTCTACTTGCAATTAAAAAAAAAAATATACATATATATATATATAGGGAAAGACTCAATCTTGGTCACCTAGGCAATAAGTTTAGTATCTGTTTTCTTGTTTTTTTTTTATGTAAGCCTCAAGGCAAAGAGGAGGAATTAGTCTTTCAAAAAGGGTTTCCTTCACTACAGCACGGTGGGGACAGATGAACGACAGTCCCTCTCTCAGCAGCTGACGGAGCCCAGCAGGCGCCCTGCGAACGGGCGCAGCAGGGTCCGCGCGGACCGCGGACCGACGCTGCGAGCCGGTGCTGAGCGGTGCGTGCCCTCCGGCAGTCGTGGGCAGGCCGAATGCAGCACTGTAGCCAAAGGCTCTTACAGTTGTTCTATTTATTGCAGAAACCAACCGGCCAAGCGACCACTTCTGTTTTATTTTCTAAAATTGTGTGCTCTTACTGAAAGTCATCATTTAAAAATGCTTCAGAAAAAAGATTTCTTACCACATTTTTCCATATCTCAAACTGGGAAGTACCCGAGGCAGATAATGTCGTGAGGAATAAATCTAGAAGGAAAATAATCGCATTGTTAAGTTTTGTTACTGACGTATGCGTTTAAAAACAGGCAGAAATGCAATCCATAAAAACAGCTATTCATATAGTTGTGCTCAAACATATTTTAAATTATATTTTAATGAGCTCGATACCATCAAAGAAAAGACAGACGACCTTATGTGACTACAATCAAGGAAACCGCATTTAGAGGGAGCGCCCAGCACCAGGGGGTTGACCTGGGTAACAGGTAACAGGGGACCCCCCTCCCAGAAAGGTGCAGTGTAATAACGCCCTCCCCCTCCCCCGGAGAAAAGGCGTCCAGGCGCCTGAACAAGCGCCTCTTCCTGGGCGACAGCTCGCGGGCCCCGCCCCTTCCTGTGGCGCCCTTCCACTTAGCGCGGCCCCAGGGTGCCCTTCTGGTCGCTGGGTGCAGGCTGGGTGGAGGCTCCAGCACCGCCTGAGAAAGCCGATTAGAGCTTCCCGTTTACTCGGTTGAAAGCTTTTTTTTTAAACATAAGGCAGACCATATTTTAAGAAAAGATATTCTGATCATAATCACACTTTGCTTCCTCCCCCTAAAAGCAGCATGCATCGCTCTCAGGTTCAAGCATTATTTTAAATCACACTATTACAGCATCCAAGGTCATTAGCACTCATATCAAATGAACGGTAGGTTATATTTCACATTTTGAGTAGCAGAAAATTATCTCTATATGATCTAACTAAAGAAAGCTGTTTTATTGAAAAGCACAATAATTTTAATGGAATTAAAAAAACAGGCTGACAGTAAATCAAACAGGCCACTCCCGCGAGGCTCAGGTGGCCTGCAAACCACGCCGCGGCAGCGTGCGCAGCGCCTGCCTGGCGGCAGTTCTACTCCGCGACTCTTGAAAGTTTTAAACGAGGAGGTGACTCATAGGAATGTTACAATGACATTATTCTATTGTGCCTTAAAAATGGAAACTATTCAGAGTAATGTGAAGACCACGGCTACTTTAAAGAAAAGGCTTTCTTCCCCATTAAATATGTTTAGAAAACTGCTACTCGTATTTTAATGTGCTTTCTGTAAAGATTTCATATGAATGTAAATGAAGCTAATTTATGTAGTAATTACAATAAAGATTTTGCAAAAATCCCCGGGAAGCTAAGTAATTTGCTGGCTTCTATTATTAGTTGAACTCAGCACTCCTGCCAGAGCAAGAGGCCCCACCCCGACGTCCCGAGTCACCATCTCGGCGTGCATCCTCACCACAGCCACAGCGAGGTGGCTTTGCCCCGACACAGAAACACGGTCCATTACGGAGACGGTTTCTCTCCTCTGTCAAACGCACGCCCCCAGTGAGGCATCTATTCCACATGCATCTAGGACAGGGGTGTCAAACTCATTGTCACCGGGGGCCACATCAGCCTCAAGGTTGCCTTCAAAGGGCCGAAATAATTTTAGGACTGTAGAAATGGGACTATTCCTTAACTGTTAAGTAGTTGAAATTACATTCGGCCCTTTGAAGGCAACTGCGAGGCTGATGTGGCCCCTGGTGACAATGAGTTTGATGCCCCATCTCTTTTCCTCCTCCTGCGCCCCTCCCGCATGATGGAAACACAAAAGTACAAATGAGGTCTCATTTCCGGCTTCCGGGACGCAGGGCAAGCCTCTGCACCTGCCACGGGAAGGCCTACCCACCGGTTTCCAGACTCATTTCCTGCTTCTCCCTCGCAAGAAAACGCCAGTAACTCAGTGTGGCACCCAGTCACCTGGTGAGCTGAGTCTTCAAAATGAGCCCACATGTCCCCACCCCTCCTGGGGGGCCCTTGCTCTGCCTAGGCATAGCTTTCCCTGCGTCATTCCACGATCATGTCCCCACTGTCCCGGGGCTGAGGCCACACTGCACGGTGACATTCTCCTTCCGTTCCTTCTCTCCTGAGCTCCTTGCGGGGAGGAGTCACGCCCAGTGGACTTGCCTATCTCTCTGGTTCCTGTGTGCTTGGGCACAGTGTGTATTCAAATGACTGGTGAACGACTAAACGCTACATTGAAGCCAAGTTGCTTGGGCTGTCTAAAATAGTTACTTTGTTGCATCTTCAAGTGGGAAGTCTTGGGAAAAGAAGGGTCTTATGTTAAAGCATTTCATGAAAATGAGGTTTTTAAATTTCTACTTGCGACAGTGACTACTGTACTAAGAATGTTTAAAAGCGGTTACACTTTTGTATTATCTGAAAGTGTGGACAATTAGCATTAGGAAGTGATTAGGGATTAACAGCCACAGACATTCTGCAGATCACGGAGAGCTGTGTGCGTGCAAGTGCAGAACTATCTGAAAGAAGCCAAGTCCAGGAGAGGGGCAATTATGTTAGTGCTTAATAGGATGCAGGTGAACCATTTTAAACTGGAAACACCACACTGTTGAACTTCTTAACCCATCTGAGGATAAATGAGGAGGCGTCTCTGCAGCAAGGGGTCATGGGCTCCCTGCCCGAGCAGGCTGGGTGACTGCCCAGCATCAGAAGGGCCGACTCTGTTAGACCAGAGGCCGAGCAGGGGAGGGTGGGAGGCTGGCTACCAGCAACCCATCGCCGTTCCTGGAAAAACAATGGAATGTTTTTTTCCTGTTGATGTTGTGTTAGTCTCAACATAGCTGCATAAAAAATGATATATTATGGATTCCTGTGGTTTCACTCCTGTTTAGAAATTTAAGAGTTATAACACATGGTCTTTGCCGATTGTATTTTCATAGCTTCACTAGCTACTTATTAAGACTTTGAAAATCAGGGACATGAGATAAGAGATTGGAAGTACCTTGTAAAATTGATTTTAAAAATTCATTTCACTATTCAATCATGTACAGAGGTTATAGAAAATAAATGATTCATTTTGTGGAGAAATAAAAATAGGTACAATTAATTATTAACAATTCAATACAAAGAACTGTGCCTCGGGCTTTGATTGAAATGAAGAGTAAAATAAGAGCTGGAAAATATTCTGGTCAACACCACAGTCACGTCCTCACCCTCCCACATGGTTCAGAGCAATTATCCGCACAGTGAAGGGAAAGGAAATGTTCCCAGTGACACTGGGGTGGCTGCCGCCCCCACCCCCTTAGGACTGCAGCGCAGAAGCCGGCTGTAAGGCCTTCGAGCAGCTCTGCCTGGAAGGACCCCCTGGCCAAAGGCCATGTCCCTTCTTGCTCGCCTGCACTCACTGCTGGTCACCTCAGAGGAACAGAGGCCAGACCCCGTGTCGCGGCTCGGCAGCCCTGCAGGGCTGCTCTGCACGCAGCCTGACCCCGAGCGGGAGCCCACCTCCGCTCCCTCCCCTCCCTTCCAGCGGCACTGCCGGTAAGAGCGCTCCCCAAACTCAGCTTCTCACCCACTAATCCCATCTCAGAGTCCGCTGCCCAGGGAAGCCCCGCCACCGCAGGAGGGACAGGGGTCAGGGAAGCAGAGGCCGGGACTCGGGCGCGGCACCCGCTGGCACGGGGCTGGCGCGATGCAGCACGGGACGTCTGTCGTGGGGGGTGTTCCGGCGGGAGGCGGTACACTAGCAGGCGCGGCACTTTGGGCTCCGTGAGAAGTGGGGTAAACTCTAAGGGCGCAGACGGCGGAACTAGATGGCCACTGCTGCGCTCACGGAGGAAACGGAGATGCCAAGGCCGAGTGCGGTGGGCAGAGACTGAAAGCAAACTGGAAGTGTGACGGCCGGAAGCCTCCCAGGCCCGTCTGCAGAGGCTCCACTCTGGCCGGAGGACAGAGAAAGCTGACGGCCCAGGGCTCAGTGGTACGAGCGGACTCGCTGCTCAACCCGAGCAGGTCTGCTATGCTGAGCACAGGGCCCTAGCTGGGGAAGCGCAACGCCTGACTGCAGAACAGGAACATCTGTGCGATGAGCCTCAACGTCTCGACTCCCCAGACTCGCCCGGCCCTTCAGAGCCTGCAGGAGTGGCCCGCTCTCCGCGGCTGCAGGCTGCTGGGAGCCTCTGCTGGAAGATGGTGGAGAAGTTTCCGCCCCCCTAAGGCAACATGCTTCCCTCTTGCCACCGTGCCCCCTGCCCTCTCTCCTGGCCAAACAGTCAAAGGTGAGGTTAAGTGACAAGATGACCTGGCCAAGAACGTGATGGGCAGGTAGCAGACAAAGGGGCTACAGCCTGACCCGAGTCCGGGACTGGTTTCCGCACTGGCCGGAAGCAGGCGAT
>PVJI01033211.1:0-11583 GCA_004026765.1 Micronycteris hirsuta
TAGACTTTTCTCTGTCAGAAACCGTGATTCATGCCGTGTTGTCTGTGGGAACATGTAGAATTGGATTGGGGCATTTGCCACACCTTTTTGTTACATTCCTATCATAATGAATTTTGGACATGAGGTCATGGTTTTTCCTGTCAGTATGCATCTTTAAGATTAAGATTGTTAGTCAATGGACAGACATGAGGTACTTTATAAGAAAGAAATGTAACTTTTTATTATAATCTTAGAAAAAAATTAAATAT
The DNA here is from genome assembly GCA_004026765.1 of Micronycteris hirsuta. Classification (NCBI taxonomy): domain Eukaryota; kingdom Metazoa; phylum Chordata; class Mammalia; order Chiroptera; family Phyllostomidae; genus Micronycteris; species Micronycteris hirsuta. The sequence continues at coordinate 249 of PVJI01033211.1, forward strand.
CAACGAAATACTATATTTTAGATTTAAGATTCATGGCCAACATTCATTACAGGAATCTATCTGAATATATAGAATGGTTTGAAATTTCATATATAATCTTGGTGGAAAAGCTGTACTTTATAACCATTCTGATTATAAACTTTAATTTTGAAATGAATAACTATGGACAGCCCTATGTACTTAGTGACATTCTTTAACTAATTCTATATTCTTGCCAGTCATTTTGCCAAAGTAAGGGTTGCAACTAATGTATTTTGTCAGTGGAGTTCATATAGTACTTTAATAGTTCTACTGTCTTGTATATAGCGAAAGTATTAGAACAATATAAACTCTGAAGTCACGTAAAATAAATTAGCAGTACTAGCAAAAAAATCCATTTTTTGCAGTCTGGTTTCTTTTCTAGTGCCACCAGATGTCAGTATAACCACAGCACCAGAGAAGTATTGCTGTAGATAAATGGCTTATGAACATTCTTTTTGCTTCGTGAAAGAGGCAGGGAAAAAGTTTTAGTGCAAAGATTATTTTATTGTTAAGTTGTATAGAAAAATGAGAAGTATAATGGAGAATAGATTATGTGTAGAACTTAGAAAAGCATAGATGTAGTTAAACGTTCATGTAGAAATCAAATATACTACTCGAATATATAGGTGATCTCTGACACTCACCAAAATCAGCACCTGGCCGCTATAACTAGAGCTGTTGAACAGCCTGCGGTTAAACTGTTCACTACTGCCTCACTAACTGTGCTGTTTGCCATTAGAATTGCTATCAAAATCTGAGCCTCAACATGAGTGTATTTCTAGCTTATAGATGTAAAACCCAGCTCACTGTGATTTGCATTCAGTACAGAACTTATCTACAGTAGTTCCCTAGAATGCATATTTACATTAGGCATTTTTCCAAAAGAACATTCAGTAGGATAATTACATTTTTAAAAGTCTCTGTTTTTTAAAAAATATTTTAAATGAATGTGCCATTAAGTAATAATCATTGTTTACTATTTCTAGTTAGATTTATCACTTACATATGTGTATAGGTCTGCCATATTTGTCCCAGTTGAGAATCCTACATCGAGTCTTCATGTGGGCTTGTGACAAATACTCGGTATGTTATACGTCTCAATTGGCTTAGAGTTTGGTTAGAAGTTTTGTGTGGGTCAGAGACTGTTTCTAGTTTTTAAAATTTCTTTTCAAAAATATTTTGTTATGATATGCTTTCCCAGATTACTTTTTTTTGCTTTTTTCTTTTTCCCTCTAATTCAGAGAATGGAAAAACTGCTTCTTCACAAATATAAAATGCCCCCTTAGAAATTATTGCAGGATATTCTCCTGTCATTCTTGCTATCTTAGATTTTTGCTCATACAGGTTACATCATATTAATGACCTGTTGTGAGAGAGGCAGTGCCCCTACCCTCAGCGCTTTTGATTTTTCTCTTCCATTGTCTTAGCGGGAGTCTTAAAGACAATACCTGTTTGGATTGAAGGGAAGAAACTCTTTCCCCCATCTCTGTGTGTCTAAGATACTTTAAGATCTGCCTTCCAAAGTGGGATATTTTATTTCATCCTTATTCTTTATCCTTGAACTCTGGTGTCTGTTGAATGCTAGTGTAATACCACATCCTATGATTCTGCTTTCTTTTTCTCTCTGGGAATCCACAATACTTTTTTAGGTTCTAGAATTACTCATTTCCTTTACTTCCTTGAACCCTAACTAGTGGCCTGGCTCCCAGGTCGGGGCTCCCAGTCCCCACTGCCAGGCAAGTACGTGGAGGTAGATATGCCTAGGATTCTAGGTTAAATTCCAATTTAAATTTTAAACTCTAGGCTAGTGCTGTCCAATTGACCTTGGAAATATCCTGCATCTACACTGTCCAGTATGATAGTCATTAGTCATGTTTGGCTCTTGAATACTTTAAATATGGCTAGTTTGATTGAGGTACTAAAATTTTAATTTTATTTAATTTTAATTCATTTAAATTTAAATAGCCACATGTGGCTAGTTACTTCTCTGTTGGTGAGTGCAGCTCTTCATACCTCTTTAATTGTGCAGTTGTCCTCTTCTGTCTTTGAAGCATGTGTCTCCTATGCCGTAGCATGCAATACTAGGTGGGTCCCACAAAGAGAGACAAGGGGGCAAAACACCACCAGTTTAGCCAATCAGCTTTGCTTATCAATGGGATGGCAGAAGTTGTTGCTGAATTTGCATCTGCTACTGATTAGGCCATCATAAGGGTTCTGCCCTTGATTCCTGCTTTCAAGGGCTTCCTGTCTAATTGGGGATAGTATAATAACTGGCATTGAAGGCAAACTATAAGTTTTATAAGAGGCACAAAGTACTATGAAGATTAGTCTGTTCTAGTTACTGTTATTTTTCTGTGTAGATTCATCTACTTCCTTGTCACTTCTCCCTCTCCCTGTTTCTTTAGGTTTCAAAGCATTTTTAATTAATATAAAAAATGTGACCTTAAAATACTATGTTGAGAAAGTAGGAGAATATTCAGTTAGATTTTTATTCTGATATGTTTTTTAAAATCTGCATTTATACACTTTAGGAAGATTTCAAATACCCTGTGTTTTTGGAATTCCTATTTGAAGTTCTCTTCAGAATTGGTGGCAGCTTTTTTTTTTAATACTTCACGGACAATTTGAAAGTATAGAGAAAAATGTAATAAATTGCCATGTACCTAACACTCAGGGCCAATCTTATTTCAGTTATACTTCTACACACTGTCTCCACTCATTATTTTATTTTATCTTTTAAAGATTTTATTTACTTAATTTTAGAGAAGGGAAGGGAAGGGAGAAGTGAGGGAGAGAAACATCAATGTGTGGTTGCCTCTTGAGTGCCCCCTACTGGGGAACCTGGCCTGCATGCAACCCAGGGATGTACCCTGACTGGGCATTGAACTGGTGACCCTTTGGTTCACAGGCTGGCTCTCAACCCACTGAGCCACACCAGCCAGGGCTCCACTCATTATTTGAAAGGAAGACTCCATTCATTGTATTTAAATATTTAAAACATAAATACTTGTGTATGTATCTCCAAAGGATAACGATGTTTAAAAACAATTTTTTTTATCCTGACCCGAGGACAATTTTTTCATTGCTTTTAGAGAGAGTGAAATATCTATGCTAGAGAGAAGCATTGATCAGTTGCCTCCAGGATGCACCTGAACTGTGGATTAAACCCACAATCTAGGTTGGTGCTCTGACCAGAAATTGAACCCTCAACTCTTTGGTCATGGGACGATGCTCCAACCAACTGAGCCACACCAGCTAGGGCATAATTTAAAAACGAAAACACCAGGTGCTTTTTCAAAAGAACCAGTCAACTTCCCAAACTTGCGTAGACTTTGGATGGGTTTACATCCCCTAGTTAGACTGACAGGCCTCTATTGTTCAGCACCTTTCCCTGAGCGCCCCAACAATCTGGTGCCAAAGGCGGGAAGGGAGGAGTATTAATTCCCTTGGCAAAGTGCGATGCTATGGTTCCCTGGAGCGTGTAAAGCTGTAGCTTCCTGGTGAAGCAAGCAGGTTTTTGCTTCCCAGTTTATTAAACTCAATGTCTAATTCCCTTTTGCTCCTTATTTTTCTCCTTTCCCACCAATAATTATGACGGTAACAAAACCACTTTAGTTTGCAGATTTTCTCGGATCTGTAAGTCAGTATGGCTTTTGTGTTTTGTTTATAGAATCAAATTTTGGAAAATTCAGCCATTATTTCTTTTTTTTTTTTTTTTTTAAAGATTTTATTTATTTATTTTCAGAGAGAGGAGAAGGGAGGGAGAAACAGCAATGTATGGTTGCCTCTCACATGGCCCTCACTGGGGACCTGGCCCGCAACCCAGGCATGTGCCCCAACTGGGAATCGAACCGGGATCCTCTGGCTCCCAGCCCGCGCCCAATCCACTGAGCTACACCAGATGGGCCATTATTTCTTTAAGTATATTTTTTTCTGTCCTATTCTTCTTCTTCTGGAATTTGGCTTATATGTATGTTGGACTGTTTAATGCTGTCCCAAAGGTCTGAACAGTTATTTTCCTTCAGACTTTTTTCCTCAGTTCTTTAGATAGGAGGATTTATATTGATGTCTTTTAAGTTCACTGACTCTTCTGCCATCTCTAATTTTCTTTTAGACCCATCATTTCATTTTTTCAACTCTAGAAGTTTCATTTCATTCTTTAAAAAAAAATAGCTTCATTTTCTCTGAGGAGATTCTCTATGTTTACCTGTCTTATATTGGAAATAAAAATTTTGATCATATTTTCCTTAAAAATTTAAAGCACATTTATAATAGCTGCTTTAGTTAATCTGCTAAATCCAATATATGGGTCATCTTGGGGTCAGTTTCTTTTGACTATTTTCTGACTTATATACTGGATATTGTGGATAGTATATGATAGAGACTTGAATTCTATTCTGTTCATCTGAGAAATGTTGATTTTTTTTCTTAACATGTAGATTATTTACTGGTTTATCACCTTGAAATTGTTTAGGTTTGGTTTTATGCTTTGTTAGACTAGATCTGTGGAGAGCTTAAGGTGTATGTATCCCAAGCCTATGTATCTTGGCAGGACGCAACTCTCAGCCTCTGCCTCCTTCCTGATCTTTTAGGCTTAGAGCAGATCTATAGTTGGTTTACTCTCAGATGTGGTCCTTACTTCTAGGGCTCTGCCTTTTGGGTGTCTCAGCTGGATGCCCAGGGTGTTCACGAGGTCCTGTGGGTTCACTACTCTCACCTGGACAGAACTTCTAAAGGTGCCGTTGCCTCTTAGCGCTGTTTGACCTCTCGTTATCTCTGTTTCGTTTTAGCCCTTTAGTAGTTCTCTTGTAGGCTTCCATCTTGCATTGCACATGTACAGCCCAGATCACAGCCAAGGATTTTTGGAGAACTTCCACACTGGGGCCCTCCCCTCTGCATAATTCTGTTTTCTCTTGGGCCTTGCCCCACAGATTTCAACTTTAATCTCCTTAGCTCAGTGGACTGCTGGACTCTGCTTGGACTATTTTCTTTGCTTGGAGTACTCTTTCCTCAATTTTACCCTTGCTGTGCTTAGACTTTAGCTTACTATACCATAATCAAGAAATATCCCCAGGCAGAGAGCTGAGACGGTTATAGGGCTCACCTTATGTGTTTTCCTTCTCTCAGAAATCAGTCTTTTGCCTGTTGTTTGATGACAGAAAAAGTTGCCTCTATATATTTTGTCCACTCTTACGATAGTTTATGGTGGGATGGCTAGTTTAGTACCGGTTATATTGTTACACCCAGCAGTGTAATTCCAAAGCCTATTCAGTTTGGAAAGGGAATGTATTTTTAAAAAGAAAGAAATCTTATTTTTCTTTACACTTTTTTTTTCATTCACCTGGTCAACGATTATTTATTGCCTGTCTTCTGTCTGTGATTGGCACTGGGCATATAAGGGTTTCTTTTCTCAAGAAGTATACTTCTTAGTAGATTAAGTGGTCAACAAATAGGAAGTTTGAATCTATTTTTTTAAAATAAACTTCTATTGACGCACAGCACACATTGTTATGGTATGGTTCCTCCAATGTGGTAACTTGTTACATGAGGACAAAGGAGATTAACCCACCTCTTCCAAAGGGGAGGCTTTGGCAGGAGACGTAAGCTCTTAACACACTTCGGTAAACCACTATTTTTAATGTATTAAACCACTTATTATTATTAACCATTAAATTTGCATTATTATGGAATAATTAGAAAGAGCTGTAAAAATGTTATTTATCTTCTCATTTATGGTTTCACTAGAGATGCAGAATTCAGTTATCGTAATGTATTTATGATGATAAAAGTGAAAACAATTTTTGTCTTTGACTTCTGTAGTGTATTTAATAATCAAAACAAGTTTTTAAAACTTTCATTTTTTTCAACTTTCATTTTTATAAGATCAGCCTAACTTATGAAAAACAAACACCTTCACTTTGCTTCATATATCACCTCTGACAACCTGATAATCTTCAACTCAGGGTCTGGCTATGGAATAATTTTTGCCAGCAATCACTGATAAATGATGTATGAATTGGATATGAAACAGATTTTCTCCCTTTTCTATCATGACCTCTATCCAAAATTAGATTGACTTTAGATTGATTATACAAAATAACAACTTGAAAACCTGTTGTTTTTTCCCTAGTAAAATGCCCTTGAATGTTAACTTAGAAATAAGATTTATTAAACTTCTTCTATAATGGTAGTGTCTCAACCATAGTGGTTAAGTTTCTGAAACCTCCCAGAGTAAGAGAATTCTTCATTAAAGAACTTCTGGCAATTTTTATGGGGAAAATAAGCTTTAGTATAAATTCAATATATAAAATTAATAGAAAATCAATGGCATGTTACCATCTTTAATAGTAATGAGTACATTTCTTATTTCATACTTTTAAGTACCATATTTTCCCATGTGTAATTTACACCCACATTTTTGGCCCAAACTTTGAGGAAAAAAAAATCTTTCGTTTTAATTTTTATTTCAATTATTTATTCATTTATGTTTAGGAACAAAACCCATTATTGTATGTCAGGGTATTATTTTGCATATGGATATTGTTATTGCTTTCTAGAGTTATACTTTTACTGCATAAGCATAAATAAAATAATTAAAAACATTTATATAGATACAGAATTAGTACTACCCATGTATAATGTGCATCCTTACTTTTCCCTCAAAAATTTGAGCAAAAAAGTATGCATTATAGATGGCAAAATATAATATTTTATTTTTCTATTGTTATATTAGCATTTTTCAAGTGTGACCATTCATTCAAATGTTTAGTACCTTTCTAATTTTCGAGTTGTTGATTCCTGCTTCCTACTACAATAGAAGATGTAGAATAACTGTGTGCTTGAAGTAAAATAAAAAATCTTGTTTTTCCTTTCCTGTTACCAAGCACATGAAATCAGACTTTATACACATCTCTGCTCTCTTTCTTTTATAGATGCTGATATTTACCCAAACTTATAATTCTGAGAAGTCATTGCTATAGCCTGACACAGCATTCACAGTATACCTTATTTACTTATAGGTGTATATGTGTATACTTATTTAATTAAGTACTATGAAGCTCTCTTTTGGCATTGTGGTTTGTTTTATTTTATTTTTTTTTCATTAACTCCTCCAGGATTACTGGCACCTTCATAGCAGAAAGTTTTGTGGTACATAACATTCTGGAAAGTTTAGCCCTATTTGTTTGTTCATTAACTTAGTAGCATTATACCTATGTTCGCCTTCACTAGGTAGGATTTGGAAGCTGTTATATGTACATGATATTAGACTACATGTATCTTGTGCTAACGTTAAATTATATGTACATGTAATTTACTGTTTTTTATATATGTATATATATAAATAAAATAAACTAGAGTAATTTGGTGAAATTAGTAAAAAGGCACATGATTTTTAGGTATCTAAAGGCATACAATCTATCCTTCAAAGGACCTACTTGGGACCAGCAACTTGGGAGCCATTAGTTTTTTTTAGAAATGTATTTTATTTTTTAAATTAAGTATACTGGGCCCTGGCTGGTGTGGCTTAGTGGATTAAGTGCTGGCCTGTAAACTAAGCAGTCGCTGGTTTGATTCCTAGTCAGGGCACATGCCTGGATTGTGGGCTGGGTCTCCAGTGGAGAGTGCATGGTAGGCAACCACACATTGATATTTCTCTCCCTTTCTTTCTCTCTTCCTTCCCCTCTCTAAAAACAAATAAAATCTTTAAAAAATAAATAAAGTGTATTGGGGTGACATTAGTTAGTAACATTACATAGTTTCAAGTATATAATTCAATAATACATCATCTGTATATTGCATTGTATGCTCACCACCCAGTCTAGTCTCCCTCCATCACCATAAATTTTTGCCCCTTTACCTTCTTTATTCCCCCCTGCCCTGTAACCACCATCCTGTTGTCTGTGTCTGAGTTAGTTTGTTGCTTTCTGTTTTATATCCTACATATGAGCGAAATCACATGGTTCTGTTTTTTTACTTTTTTATGTTTTATTGTTGTTCATGTACAGTTGTCTCCATTTTCCCGCCACCACTCCTGCCTCCACCCCCAGCCCCCACCCTCAATTATTCCCCCCTTTGCTCTGTCCATGGATCCTTTATACATGTTCTTTGATGACCCTTGCCCTTCTTTTCCCCATTATCCCTCTTCCCCTGTCCCTCTGGTTACTGGTTCTTGTTCTGTTTCATCTTATTTTGCTTAAATATGATATTCTCAGGATTCATCCATGCTGTTGCAAATGCCAGTATTTCGTCCTTTACTATGGCTGAGTAGTATTCCTTTATGTATATGTACTACATCCTCTTTATCCAGTCATCCACTGAAAAATAATTGGGTTGTTTCTATGTCTTGGCCACCATGCATAATGCTGCAGGGAACATAGGCGTGCATACGAGGTCTGTCCAGAAGGTATCCAGCCATGTAATATTAAAAATTAAAGACATTTATTGAAGAAGATACAAGGTACAAGAAACATTGTACATAGGACAATGACATCTCAGCCCCCTTTGAAGTAGGCGCCTTGGGACCTCACACAGTTCTCCCAGTCACCATCAGTTGTCTTGTCATATTTTCCTGAATCTCATTCATGGTCTGAAATCGCTTCCCTTTCAAAGGTAATTTTAGTTTTGAGAAAAGCCAGAAGTTGCAGGGCACCAGATCTGGGTTGTCAGGGGGCTGAGTCACCTTGGGTGATTTGATGTTTCACCAGAAAACTGCATGAGATATGATGCGTGAGTGGGCGTGTTGTTGTGATGAAACTGCCAATCACCAGTTGCCCACAGCTCTGGCCTTCTGAATCATCTGAATAGTTTCCACAGAGGAATATTCAAGCTTAATGCAAAATCTGATGCAGATTTGTTGCTCTGCTCGCTCAGTCATTTTGAATGCGATAGCTACACAGTACACATGCTCACTCAGTGGAGTCTACCGCCCCCACTGACTAGTACAGTGAAATCGTCATTGTTCATGCATGCATGTTCCGGCCCACTCTCCTTGGCTTCCAGGTTACATCGCTGTTGTGCAAACTGTTCATGTTGTATTAACAATGGCTGGACATTTTCCAGACAGACCTCGTATATCCTTATGAATAAACATTTTCAAATTTTGGGGGTAGATACCCTGAAGAGGTCGGGTCATATGGTAGCTCTATTCTTAATTTTTGGAGGAACCTCCATACTGTTTTCCAAAGTGGGAGTCTTTAGGTCTAGTTAGTTAAATGCATTTCTTTAGCAACACTCCTTAGTTTATCTGCAGTATCCTTTTAGTTCAAATAAGCAAAGTTTTACTGTTTTCTTCTCATTAAATTTTGTTTTAATAGGTCTCAAAATTCTGTGACTTTTTTTTATATTACTTTATTGTTGTTCAATTACAGTTGTCTGCATCCTCTCCCCTCTCCCTGACCCCTCTGTGACATATTTTTGGTCAACTTATTTCCATTAAAAAGTACTGATTTTAAAAACTAATAATTTAAAAAACTGCCACACACACACAAAACCAAATGGTCCATAAAACATTCTCCTTTCCTGAAGGTTTTATGATGCATTGTAATAGTCTTTTACTATTAAACTTACATGGCCAATTGAGACATACATTCTGAGATAATTCTCCCATCACTGATTAAGACTGGGGTAGCAGGTGTTGAGGATAATATTCATTTAGCTTTCTGGGCAGACTTGGTGACTTTGTCAGTTCCAGCTGCTTTCTTTTCCACTGCTTTTGATGACACCAACAGCAAATGTCTCCTGTCATGGACAGCAAAGCAGACCAGAGAAGGATAGTCAGAGAAGCTCTCAACACACATTGGCTTGCCAGGAACCATATCAATGATAGCAGCATCACCAGATCTCAGAAACTTTGGGCCATCTTTCAGCTTTTTCCCAGAACGATGATGAATCTTTTCCTTCAGCTCAGCAAATTTGCAAGCAATGTGAGTTGTGTGACATTCCAGAACAGGTGCATGTCCTGCACTGATTTGGCCTGGATGGTTCAGGATAATCGCCTGAGCTGTGAAGCCAGCTGCTTCCATTGGTGGGTCATTAAAGCCCGCATTGTTCCCAGGAAGAGCTTCACTCAAAGCTTCATGGTGCGTTTCAACAGACTTTATTTCAGTTGTAATGTTGACTGGAGCAAAGGTGACCACCATGCCAGGTTTGAGAACACCAGTCTCCACTTGGCCCACAGGGATAGTAAGAATACCACCGATTTTGTAGACATCCTGGAGGGGTGGATGGAGGGGCTTGTCAGTTGGACAAGTTGGTGGCAGGATGCAATCAGAGCTTTAAGTGGTGTGTTTCCACCGGCATTGCCATCTTTATGGGTGACTTTCCATCCCTTGAAACAAGGTTTGTTAGCCCTTCGCTTCAGCATGTTGTCGGCATTCCAACCAGAAATTGGCACAAGTGCTACTGTGTCAGGGTTGTAGCTAATTTTCTTAGTGTAGGTGCTGACTTATTTAATAGTTTCCTCTTCTGGCCATCAGACAGCTCAGAGGAATCCATTTTGTTAACACCAACAATCAGCTATTTCATACCCAGTGTGTCAGCCAGAAGGGCATGCTCACCGGTCTGCCCATTCTTGGAGATCCCTGCTTCAAACTCACCAACACCAGCAGCAACAATCAGGACAGCACAGTCAGCCTGAGATATGCCTGTTATCATGTTTTTGATAAAGTTTCTGTGTCCTGGGGCATCCGTGATGGTCATACAATACTTGCTGGTCTCAGATTTCCACAGAGAGGTATCAGTGGTGATACCACGTGCACGTTCAGCTCTCAGTTTAGCCAGGAGCCAGGCGTACTTGAAGGAGCTCTTCCCCATGCCAGCAGCCTCCTTCTCAATTTTTTCCATGGTTATTTTGTCGATACCACTGTATCTGTAGATCAGATTGCCAGTAGTGGTGGACTTGCTGGAATCTGTGTGTCCAGTGACCACAGTGTTGACGTGAGCCTTCTTCTTTCCCATTTGGCTTTGATTTAGTGGCGGTTTTTGCAACACGTGTTCTGGTGGCAAACCCGATGCGAAAAAGCTGTACTTTTATTTTTAACAATGATTGCTGTCTATGGCAAAAAAAATCTAAGGTACAAACTTGCAGTTATATCTCTTTCAGTTGCCAGTGACTATTGTCATTTTTGATCAAATGATAATGATAGGAAACCTTTCAGTCATTTTGAGACTTTCTTCTAACCTGTTTGCCCCATTCTCCTCTCAATTGCATTTTTAACAAAATAGAAACATATTGTCTCCATTATCAGAGAGAACAAATGTTTGCTTCTTGCTTTTGTTTCCCCTCTCTATCTTTTAAAACACAATTGTAAATAAT
>PVJI01033212.1:0-11474 GCA_004026765.1 Micronycteris hirsuta
GAAGCGTTTTCAGGAATCACTGTAGAGGACACATGGAGGGAACTAAGGGGGAGGAGGGAAGCTGGGGGGAGGTGAGGGCTGGGGGGAGGGGGGAGGGGAGGGAGAGGATGCAAATAACTGTAATTGAACAACAATAAAGTAATTAAAAAAAATAGATTGTTCCTTTTTATCTTGAGTAGTACTGCATGGCTTGGATATATCACTGTTCATTTAGCTTATAATTTATAATTATAATTATTTTTATAATTAAATAATTATATAATTTATAATTATAATCATTTTAAATTATTTAGGTTGTTTCTAGTTTGGGGACATTACAAATAATTCAGGTAATTAGATAGAATAAATGACAGTTTAGTCTTTTTTCATTGAAAAATATATTGACTAAAACTTGAAAAATATAAACTGGGAATATAGGTATAAATTAAAAAGCCCTATTTATTTGGGAGAAAAAAGACTATCAGAAAACCAATCATCCTTGTGTTGGGCTTTGGATATTATTTTCTTACAGATATTTCATCACAGAAATGCAAGATATTTCAAAAATATCGTGAGAGTGTATCCTATTTCAATGATGGAAAAACCAAGACAAAAAGTTTAGAGTTGTTTTTACAACAATACCAAGGAATGGCTTCTATGAGATGGAAAGGCAGAATACCATCTTCTACCTTCTACTGCTTTTTGGAGGAATTTCCCTTCTCCTTTCGGGACTGTATCTTCACTTCCTGTAAACTTTCACTGAGGTCCTGGGATATTGATGTTTCTGTATGTAAAGGCGATTTAACTTTTTAATCATTTAATTTTTATTACACTGTAATACATATACCTTGGTGAAATTTTGGAAAATACAAAAAGATACAACTAGAAACAAAGGCCTCTGTTACCCCACCACTGAAAAAGAATCATTGTTAACGGCGATTTTCTTTTACGTTGGCTTCTTTCTGATAACAGTTTTAGGGACAGTAATATGTTTCATTGTCTTACTGTATTGTATCTTTTTTAAAAAAGTCTCTATTGTTAGACATTGTTTTTAGTTTTTTCCCCATTGTAAATGGTTCTTCTTGAATATAGCCTCATATAAAATGTTTTGATCTTTTATTCTGCTATCATTATTAATTTCTAAGAGCTCTTGCTTTTCTTACTGATTCTTTGTAACATCCTATATTTATTTCATTTATGCAACTTGTCTCCTACATGTCTTAAAATGTTAAATGCAAGTTGAAAATATTATTTTCTACTTCTGTTCCCTGCACTGTCTGTGTCTCCCAAGTCCTTTGAGTCTGCAGATCACGGAAGAGGCGTTCCTAAAGATTCTCAGTTTCTGAGCTCTCCCTTCACATTTCAGAGTGAGGCACTCACGGGCTATTGTGTAGAGCTTGTTGACTGGTGGGATTTCTAGGGTGAATAAGTGAATGGGTGTCATCTTTTCCATGGTGGGGTCCCCACATGTCGGTCAAGGGAGAAGGGAGGACTTTTCTTTGACCAATTATATTAGGAAACAATCTTCCAACCTCCATTAGGGCTGAAGGAGTGGGGATATATCCAAGTGGCAGGAGAGAAGTAGGGGGTATGATTTGAGGCAGTGGTCATGATTTTAAAAGAAATCAGTCAACCTTTTTGCATGATTTGCTCCAAGATGTTTGAATCTCTAGGTCCATGTAGTTTGATTAAGTCACATTCCTATATCCCCAGATATGGAAATTTAGAGGGGGCAAAAATTTGGGCGTATTTCAAAAGACAAAGCCTCTCTCTTTGACCAAACTTTAGTCAGGATCTCCTGAATTCTCTTCCCAACTAGGACTCAACATTTGCACCTCTGTGCTTGTCTTTGTATTGCTTAACTTATAAGTTGCTGTAGTGAGAAATGCCTACCCTCAATATCAGATCAAATCCCTCATCCCCCACCATCCTCCAGGTGATGTCTGATCCCCCTTTAGCTCTGATATTTCCTCTTAGTAATTTTCCATCCACTGACCCCCACCCTGCTCACGGCTATAAATCCCCACTTGTCCTTGTTGTATTCAGAATTGAGCCAATTCTACACTGAGGTCTCCTTTCCCCTATTACAACAATAGTTCCGTAGTAAAATCTGTTCTTACCACTTTGCTGGCTGGCTCTGGTTTTCTCTGACAGCAAGGAAGAGCCCAAATCGGACAAGAAGAAAGTGAAAGCCTTCTCATGTGGGAGAGTGAGGAGACCATGGCATCGGAGGGTTTGGTAACTCCATCGCATTTGAGAATTGTCAAGTAGGGGAATGAGGGAAAGTGATCGAGAGTGATTGGTGAGGTCTGTGTGGTAAGGAAGGATTTGAGGGAAGGATAAGGAGAGGATGAGGTGCCTGAAGTGAGGTCTTGGGGTCTTACAGATAGCAGTTATGACAAGGTACGAAACATGACCACAGAGGTGGGTATCTGACGGGAGAAAAGAACAGGACACTGCAAGTGAGGAGAGTGTGAGCTGGGCACCCATGTTCTTGGATGGGTCACTTACGTGCACGTTAAAATCTGCAGGAGTTGATGTGAAGGATCAGAGTGAGAGAGAGCAGATGGATCTTCAGTGATGGTAGGAAGAGAGCTGAAGAAACAGGCAGAAGAAGGAAACTATAGCTGATCCTTGTACAACATGGGGGTCAAGGGATCTGACCCCCCGTGCAGTCCAAAATCCTCATAAAAACTTTTGACTCCCCCAACATTTAACCACTGTTGGCCAGAAGGCTTACTGATGACATAAACAGTTGATGAACACATCTTGTATGTTCTATGTATCACAGACTATTCTTATAACAAAGTAAGCTAGAGAAAAGAAAATGTTATTAAGAAAGTCGTAAGGAAAACACATGTAGAGTACTGGACTGACTTACTGAAAAAATGCACATATAAGTGGCCCATGCAGTTCAAACCTATGCTGTTCCCCGGTCAGCTGTATTTCAACATGAACTTGAGAGAGAGGACTTCTGCAGCAAGAAAGATTTCATGCAGGCAGCAGGAAACAAGAGCATCCAAATTCAGATAACCAATCTTCTTAGAAAAGAGAGCTTGTTTCTATTTAAATACTACTTAAGAAACTTTCAGAAGGTTAAAAGGCCCAAAGATATATGGGTTTAATGTAATATTATAGCCAGGTTCTGGCTGTTGCTACCTCTGTTTTGAAATCCTCAGGACGACCCTGGGCAGTTGGACGTCTCGCTAATTCTCCTAGCCCAAGAGAGCTGTGTTTGTCTGCATTTTGGTGTAATTCATACAAGGCTGTGCCTCCAGTCATAACTACAAAAACAATGCCAGAGGCAATCACTGTCATTGAGAGGAACAAAGGTATATGTAATCAGAGAAGAAAGTCACCACCGCAATTTCAAGAAATAATATTAATGCAGTATAGAACAAAAAGAAACGTTTGAAAAATTTACAGGATAACACTTCTTGTGTTGTTCTTTGAAACTAGGTCCTCTGACCATGAGCTTGAGTAGCCAGAATCATACCAGGTCTTACCTGTAGGACACAGGTGAAACACACAAAGCCCGCGGGCTGAATCCGGCCCTCCGCCTTGTTTCTGCCTGGTGGCAGCACTGAGCTCTCACTTAACTGTTAAGGAGTAGTTACATTTGTACAGTCCTAAAATTACATTCAGCCCTTTGAAGGCAATTGCAAGGTTGATGTGGCCCCCGGGGAAAATGAGTTTGACACCCCTGCCTATAGGATGAGGAACAGGAAAAAGTTTTCATCAGATAAGTCAAAGGTTGACCAGGAACCTGTCTTTCCATGTGGCGTGACAGTGCTTTTAGATCAAGTTTTAAATTTTATACACTGTGAGCTATCAAGTGTCCTGATGGGGTGATACAGATCGCTACTTTCTGGACAACCTGAGAGTTGACATCTAAAGAAGATGGCCAGAAAATCCAGGATGATGAGTATATATTCTTTTTTTTTTTTTTGGTGCACCGTTCCCAGAAGTACTGCAATACCGGATCGATGCGCGGAGTGGACAGAGCAAGCCCCTGTTCCATCTCCCAGCTCTAAAAATCCATTTAATATAATGTCCTCGGATAGAGGACGTATCAGATATTAAACTGATAAGAACAGATACTACACTTGATCTCAGCCAAAAGGCCGAGAAGCGATGAGTATATATTCTTAATTTCCTCTAACTATTTCTTCGTGAAGCCATCTATCACAAACTTCTGGATCATCTTCCAGAGAGATCGCTACCAAATTGGTGTATCCTGTAGACTTGAGGTTTGCTAGAGGACATGTAATGACTCAGGATTATAAGTATCTTATTGAACTATGAGATTACTATACTAGCCCTGGCTGTTGTAGCTCAGTTGGTTGGAGTGTCATACAATAAAAAGAAAGGTAGCAGATTCAATTCCCGGTCAGGGCACATGCCTAGGTTGTGGGTTCAGTCCCCAGTCGGAGCATGTACGAGAGGCACCTGTTGATGTTTCTCTCACATCGATGTTTCTCTCCCTCCTTTCCCCTCTCTCTAAAATCAATAAGCATGTCCTCAGGAGAGGATAAAAAAACAATTTTAAAAAATTAAAGAAAAGATTATTATAGTAGTTCTGATATAGATGAGATGGAACACAAAGCAAAAGCTAGGTTAATTTAGACACAGACGCCTTGGAACACACGCTAAAAGCAATGCACACTCCACACGAAGCACAGCAAGCCAACTGTACACAGGGTCTCGTTCCCTCTCCTCTGCCAGCAAGAGGACCTGGGTGCAAAGTTTGCCATGTGAGAGGGAAGAGAGCTCCCAGGTACTTCCCACTGATGCCTTGCCCCTGCCTGAGGCTTCAAAGTGGTCTCTGGGGAGGGCCAGGGCTGAGAAGACAGCCAGCAACTTGTCTTGGTTGGCATTTTGGTTAGCCTTGGTTGGCTTGGAAACAGATGGGCTGCCTGCTGTCTCAGGACCATGCAGGACCCGTCCATAGACGGACTTGGCTTCCAATGAATGTGGTTAAGAGCCATAACCTCAGCTGAATCAAGGGAGTCACCCCTCCCCTTTATTATTATTTCTCTCTTATTTCTCAGGCATGTAATCTGTTACCAGCAAATCCTGGTGCTAGAAATGTTTTGTTGAACATTTCAAGAAATATTCAAGAGGCAATGCCCTACCTCAAGATTATGAAGTCTTATGTTGTGATACATACCCTATTCATTTTAATCCATTGGGAAGTTTTGTGCATTGCTCAAATGGGAATCCATATATGCTCCCTCAAATGAACAGGTGTTTAGATCATGAAAGTGAATGACTAATGACTGAGTAACTAATGCTTTTACAAATAGATGTCTCTTATTCTTCGCTATTAACAAAAAAATGGAGAAGCAAATAGAGTTGCCAGCTCAGTAAGAATAACTCAGTAAAAGGTCATTATGTAACTTCTGCATGTAACCTTGACATTCAAAGAACTCGGTGGCCCAGCTTCAATCAGACCCTTCCTAGTCCTATATTTGTATGTGTGTGAACAAGATTGCTTTTTCTTCCAGGAAAAATAAAATCAATGGCCAGGGAATCTTTTTAGATATATTTAACTTCACAAGTAAAAGGAAAAGAAAACTTTAACAACTTCCAATCATATCAGAAATTATATTTATAAAAATATAGCTTTCTTAAACTGACTAAGTGAATCTACTTAAAAACAGCCAAATACCATTCAAGATGAACCATCAAACACAATTACCTCTTTGCATTTCGAGGAAAAAGGATCTTGATTGAATGATTGAAATAGCATGAGTTCTCATTGGCAGTTTTCACACATCACATTAGGGTTTTTTAAAAGAAATGAATTAATCCAATAATGTGAATGCCCTGATTCTACAGATTTGGAAGAAATTCTTAACATGGAGAGACTGGGGCCAGAAGCCTGTCGTTCACTTGGATGTCCTATTAAACAATGAACAGCCCTGGCTGGTGTAGCTCAGTAGATTGAGCGCGGGCTGGGAACCAGAGGGTCCCGGTTCGATTCCCAGTCAGGGCACATGCCTGGGTTGCGGGCCGGGTCCCCAGTGAGGACCATGTGAGAGGCAACCATACATTGCTGTTTCTCTCCCTCTCTGTCTCCCTCCCTTCCCCTCTCTCCAAAAATAAATAAATAAAATCTTTAAAAAAAAAACAATGAACAATAAAAAGAGGAAATAGATCTGGGTTACTCTGCTTGTCTTCTAGTTGGCTGTTCCACGTGGTTTCACCTGTGGATGATTTGGGAAGGATGTCACCAAGTGGAGCCAACTTTGAGCTACTGCACACCTTACACTGCAGCACTCACTGGCTTCTTGTTAAAAACAGTTTCCCAGGTCCCACCAAGGAAGCGGGTCTGTAGTGGGACCAGGAGTATGCAGTTTTCAAAAGGGCCATCCTCCTACCCCCAGGGACTTCTTAACATTTTCTGTGTTCTTAATGATAGACGTTTAAAGGAGTAAAGTGAAGAAGGGCTGGCGTTAGTCCATTACAACATAATTTCATTAAAGAAAACTAGGAAAATATATGATAGACTAGAAGAAAAAAGAAATATGCATAGAAGACATGCAGATGGCAAATACACATGAAATGCACGCTAAAACGAGATGCCACCGCACTCCTGTCAGGATGGTCCGCACCCTGTCCTGAGGAGGATGCAACTCTCACTCATTGCTGGTGGGAATGAAAAATGGAAGGCCACTTTGGAAGGCAGTTTGGAAGTTTCTCACAAAACCAAACATACTCTTACATGCAATCCCACTTCTTGGTGTTTATCCAAAGCAATTGAAAACTTATGCCCACACTCAAACCTGTATACAGATGTTTATAGCAGCTTTATTAATAAATGCTAAAAAACAGCAGACAATACTATGCTAGAGAATGGAATATTTTTCAGCAAAAAAAAAAAAAAAAAAAAAGGAAAGAAAGAAAGAAATGTGCTATCAAGCCATGAAAAATCATTAAGGAATATTGAATCCATATGACTAAGTGGTGGTGGGAGGGCCAGTCTGCAGAGGCTGCATATTCTATGATTCCAACTACATGACATTCTGAAAGACAAAACTATTGAGATGATAAAAAGATCAGTGGATGCCAGGGGCTCTGGGGACAGGATGAGAGGGATGACTGGGTCAGCACAGGTGACTTTTAGGGCAGTGAAAATACTGTGTATACAACATTATGGTTACATGTCCATAGACTGTGTAACACTAAGCATGAGCCCTAATGTCAACGATGAACTTTGGGTAATAGTGATGTCAAGGTAGGCTTGTCAGTTGTAGGAAATGTACCACTCTTGCCCTGACTGGTGTAGCTCAGTGGGTTGGGTACCATCCTGCACAGTGAAATGTCCCCAGTTCAATTCCTGGTCAAGGCACATGCCTGAGTAGTGGGCCAGGTTCCTGGTTGGGGGCAACTGATTGGTTCTCTCCCTCTCTCCCTCCCTTCCCCTCTAAAAATAAATAAAACTAATCTCTAAAAAACTGTACCACTCTGTTGGGAGATGCTGACGTGGGGGAAGCCATGCAATGTGTGGGGACGGAGAGATGGGAAATCTCTATACCTTAATTTTGCTATGAACCCAAAACTACTCTAAAAAGTTCGTCTTAAAAAAAAGACACACAGAATACCTACCTATATTTAAGGACTGTCTATATGTAAGATTAGTGAATATGACTGAGTGGTACTATGAGACGCAGAAACCAGAGCCTGAGAATGCCACTGAAGTAGACCGGGACTCTTCAAGTTCAAAGCTGTGTTTTATGCATGTTTCCCAAGTCTAGCACTATATATACTTGGCAGTTTGTGGGAACTTAATAGTTAAAGGACGTGTGGATATGTGGGTGGTTGAATGAATAAAATGAAAATTTATGTTAGCCCTGGCTGCTGTGGCTCAGTGGATTGAGTGCTGGTTTGTTGATCAAAGGGTCACTGATTTGATTCCCAGTCAGGGCACATGCCTGGGTTGCAGGCCAGGTCCCCAGCTGGGGGCATGTGAGAGACAACCACATGTTGATGTTCCCCTCTCTCTAAAAATAAATATCAAAAAAAAGAAAATTGATGTTAACTTCGTGGCTCAGTGGCTGAGATCAAAGAAGTTTCTTGATGGTGTCATTGTTAGGTTTGAGTACACTGGAGGAATAGATTTTGAGGGAAATCTATAAAGAAAAGTTGAGTCTCTTGTCCTGTCCAGGTGGCTCAGTTGGTTGGAGCATCATCCCGCACACCAAAAGGTTGCCAGTTTGATGCCCAGTCAGGGTGCAGAGGTTTTGGGTCAATCCCAGGTCGGGATAAATATGGGAGGCAATTCAATGTTTCTCTCTCATATCGATGTTTTCTCTCTCTTCCTCTCTCTCTAAAATCAATAAATATATCCTCGGGTGAGAGTTAAAAAAAAAGCTTGAGTGTCTAACTCACATTATCAGTTTATGTCTTTTGGAAAGCTGAGAGACACTTTAGGTGAGTTAAAATTATACCCATGCCCTGATAATTTCCTGTAACTTCAGGTATAGTAAATGTTACACAAATGAGTATTAATCCTTTTAAAACAATGTGGACTAAGACACAGAATCTGGGGTCAAATATAACCACCTAAATAATTTGCCATTTTCTCTCTTTTGGATTATACTGAAATCATAAAAACCAAAATTTTATTGTTTTTAATGCATTAATCCTGTTATGACCCAAGGATTAATGAGAACTCATGGCTCATTAAGTCCTAATGGGAATCTTGATGTTGTGACACTAATTATAGACAGGGAAAATAGTACAACTTAAAGGAAAAAAATGTAAGTAGTTCAGAATTTTCAATATTTAACTCAATGACAAAAAATGTCCTTAGTATTTTAAACCCTTAAACACACCCATGAACTGAGAAATAGATAAAGGGTTTTTGCTCTGGCAATCAGATAGTATGACTTAGCAATTTCTTTGTGCCCTCACTTGTCTTGAGGAGACTATAAAACACAATGTGACCTTTATTAAACATTGGGTTGTCCAAAAAGCCCATGTATTTTTTTCTGTAAAATAAAGGACTCATTTTTCATTTTCACCAATAACTTTATTGACTTGGATATACTAAGCATGTCGGCTCTCTCCCGCTATTGGCTTCTAGTGGGTAGAGACCAGGGGTGCTGCTAAACAGCTTCAAGCGCCCAGGACAGCCCCACGACAAAAAAATTACTTGGCCAAAATGTCAAGAGTACCAAGAAACTTCACAAACCACTTTTGACATATTCGATCAGTCACAGCACCTTCTGCATACACTGCACAAATCTTTTTTTGTGTTTCAGTTGCGTTTTTACCTTTCTTGAAATAATAAAGCATAATAGATGGAACATGTGTGTATTTTCTTCCATCTTCATTAAAATGGTTGCAGAAAAATTCAATTTTGATGTTTTTTCTTTTTAAATGTTTGCTGATAAGATAGCTATCACAATACATACAGTCAAACAAAATTGTTTGGAATGAAGTTAAAGACAACTAAGCACTACTAGACCCATAGCACAGAAAAAAAAGGAACGGACAGTTTGGTCAACCCAATCCTCAGCCTGTCTTAAACACATTCAAGGCATTTAAAGATACTAAAATTTTGATGTTCGTAAGTTCCCCTAAAACAGACTAATGGTTTTTCAAATATTTCTTCAAAACAACGCTGCAAATTTCTCCCACCAGCTCTGGGTTTGTCCACTAAAGCTCAGTAACATGGAGCGTGGATCCAGACACCAGTGCTGATGTGCGACAAACATCGGCCACATACCCAACCTCTTCTCTTAACCACAAGAGCTAACACACTGCGCAGATTTCCGGTACCTCTCTTGCCTGCCGCTGGGTAAGGTGTCCCCTAAACTTCTTAAGCCTTGGAAATCGAGCACCATGATTTGAACCTTTTCATTTGTAATCCTTCCCCCAGAACCTAGTTTCCATGGAAAATATTGAATTAAGCTAAACCCCTATGACACGTTATATATTCATTTTTAAAAGCCCATAAGCACAGAGGAATTACAAATTGTTTTGTATATTAGAGGCTTTCATGACCTAAAGTTAACATTAGTCTAGTTTGTACTGTTAAAAAGCAACAACTGTCTCAACTTGAATTGCTAAGAACCATAAAGCTTTATTCCGTGGTCTCTGAACCACGTGATCCTTGGAAGCATGCCTCAATGCTGGCCTTCCTGTACGACAGTGAACGCATTACTCCCTACTAGAGATGTGTACCCCAACTCAAACCGCTGAAAGGATGCGTACCTGAGAAGTCATTTACTGCCTCAGTATGTATTCAACGATCAGCCAAACATAACAGTCTATGCTTCCAGGTTTCCTATCGTAGAGGTGCCAAATCTAAGTAAATCTGTACAGGGTGAGGAGTAATCTGAAGAGTGGAAGGCTTACGGAAGGTTTTTCTTGCCTCTAGCAGGCAGGATTCAATTTGGTGTCTCTACAAATGACACCATGTTGATTTTCTTCACCAAATGTATGCTCAGTGGTTTATAATCTTGGCCAACCACCACCTTTCTAAGACTCACCAAGATAAACCAGCTGAGCATGATGGGCCAAGGAACTACATTTTTTCTGTGAATTCCAGTTGATCTGCAAGAAGTAAGCCCATCACTGGCTGGAGGACAAGCTGTGGAAATGTTTGCACAAACTGCTGCTCTGCAGCCAGGTAAGGACAAAGGTCACACCAAAGGCATTCAAGTAAAACAAGATATGGAATAGTTTACTCGGAAGCAAATGTTACACTTTAATAAAAGCACTGTATTTTCTACTATATTGGCAAATACACAGAAGAACAATTTAAAGCATGGATTCAAACTACTGTTCTTACATTCATGAACATACATCAGAATCACTTGTGGGGGTTTTAAACACATTTAAGTTGAGGCCTCACTCTGAGAGGAAGCTGTGACAGGACCAGGTGTTTTCCAAAAGCTTTCCAGGCAGCTCTGACGTTTCCTCCTGGTTCAGTCATTGACTTTAGGTTGACGGGACCACTTTGGGTTTTTTTGGCCATTGTTTGGGGGTGCGGGGAGCTTTCCTTGCAGATTTATTAGCTGTAGTGAAGAACTTGGCCTCTGGCTTTCTGGGCGTCTGTCTTGGGTCTTTTTTCCCCAACTGAGAGTTTCTCTCCTTCTCCACCTCTTCTTTGATTCTTCGTTTCTTCCCTGGACTCTTGGGCGCTGCTGCTTTCGGGGTCTCCAAAGCTGGAATGGACTTTATTTTCTTCCCACGAGGTGTGTTGGGACCAGGACCCTTTTTTGGAGACTTCTTTCCTGTGGCATGTTTTTGTATCTAAGTAAAAGAATAAAGTTAGGTTAGGAGCCCTGGCTGGTGTAGCTCAGTGGATTGAGCGCGGGCTGGGAACTAGAGGGTCCCGGTTCGATTCCCAGTCAGGGCACATGCCTGGGTTGCAGGCCAGGTCCCCAGTGAGGGCCATGTGAGAGGCAACCATACATTGCTGTTTCTCTCCCTCTCTCCCTCCCTCCCTCCCTTCCCCTCTCTCTAAAAATAAATAAAAA
>PVJI01033213.1:0-11472 GCA_004026765.1 Micronycteris hirsuta
ATGGTCCTCTGCCCTCTGTCTTTTCTGTGCACTGGGAGTTACATTTTCTCGTGGAGGCAGGTACCATGGTCCTCTGCCCTCTGTCTTTTCTGTGCACTGGGAGTTACATTTTCTCGTGGAGGCAGGTACCATGGTCCTCTGCCCTCTGTCTTTTCTGTGCACTGGGAGTTATATTTTCTCGTGGAGGCAGGTAC
The DNA here is from genome assembly GCA_004026765.1 of Micronycteris hirsuta. Lineage (NCBI taxonomy): Eukaryota > Metazoa > Chordata > Mammalia > Chiroptera > Phyllostomidae > Micronycteris > Micronycteris hirsuta. The sequence continues at coordinate 195 of PVJI01033213.1, forward strand.
CATGGTCCTCTGCCCTCTGTCTTTTCTGTGCACTGGGAGTTATATTTTCTCGTGGAGGCAGGTACCATGGTCCTCTGCCCTCTGTCTTTTCTGTGAACCGGGAGTTAATATTTTCTCGTGGAGGCAGGTACCATGGTCCTCTGCCCTCTGTCTTTTCTGTGCACTGGGAGTTACATTCAGGCCCCCGCTCAGACTGAAGGTCAGTATGTTTAGGCACCAGAACTTCACAGTTGTGCTGTTGCTATTAGGCATGTACTTTCCAGTTGTTTCACTTCAGCGATGCCAAGATTGGTGGGTTTGGTAGTGTCGGTCCCCAGAGTTCCCTGTTAGCCTTTCATCAGATGATTTTAGCATCCGTTGGTGATTTTTACAGAGGTCTGTTATTTAATTTGGATCATTAGTGATTTTTAAAAGTTATTTTATTTCTTCTGTATTTGCTACTTGGGACTGTTCCACCTCCAGAATACCGGAGCTGCCAGCACTCAGGGCCACCTGAGGACTGGCCTGGCCTTGTTCCATATTTAAAAAGATTAGTTCAAGCTTGTTCCGACTGAAGTGACCCTTTGTGCTCAGGTGACGTTGCAGTCCTTGAGTATCCTAGGAGAGGGGTCTATCTTTTGTGCCAGGAAAAAAGGAGTTCTTCTTAGGAGTTGCAGGAGAGGCCTTTTCCAGGACACAGGCAGCTCAGGGCTGCTGAGGACCGTCGGCCTGACCTCCAGGCACTGGCTTCGCTGGTGTGGGGAGGGCTCTCTTGAGCCCGAGGCTCAGCCTAGGGCTCTGGGGCTCCTGTTCCTCCCCAGGGAAGCAGAGGCCATGAAACCACTGACCCCAGGGACCAAATACCTGAGCCTCTGATGCTCTGACTTCCTGGCCCCTCCCTCTGTGTCCTCAGATGGACTCCAGGCCCTTTGCCACCCTGGTGTGGGCACTGGGATCCACACCTTCTTTGAGAAACAAAAGTGAAGCTGCTCTTCTGCTGAGGGTCCCTCCTAGACCTGAAGTCTCTGAAGAAAGCCCCACAACAAACAGTTCCCTCGACAGGCCCCGTTTCTGGGTTTCGTGCTCAGCTCCGAGGGACCAGGACTGAGTGGAGACTGGGCTCCATCAGGCTGTGTGGACAGCTCCCTACCCAGCAGCAGAGTAAATCAGACAGGTCATTCTTCCTTTCTTACAAAGGACAGGCCTGCATGGGAAAAGTGGCACCAGCACTCATTTCGGGGGAGATGTATTTTATATTAAAATGTACTTTAGTGGGGTTCCATGGTATACATTGTTGGCTTTCAAATAATGAGACTTTTAATCCCCTTAAGATGCTAATTAAAAATATATATATATATTTTTCAAAATAGTCACCTGACTTTAGATGGTTACAAACCACAGAGGAAAAACTATGTTATTTCTTTGTATTCTCATCAGTAACCATGTAGCTTATGATGACTATTAGGCTTTTCTAAAAAATTAAATCCACTCTGAAAGCAGAGTGGTTTGCTCTCACCGAGGGAAGCCAAAGGATCTGCCTTGGGCTGAGCCCTGGCAGCCAGCAGGGCAAGGAGAGTGTGCTTGCCCCTGCACCTCTCCTGCGTAGACACTGGGTGGCAGACTTACCTTCCAGATGGAGGCATCTAGCACTTACAGCAGAAACCTCTGGAACTGGTGACCTTTCTTCCCCTGCTGGCTCCACCCACTCTCAAGTAGATCCCAGAGGCATCTGGTGGGCTCCCCAGAGAGGTGGTGACTGAGCTCTGGTGGGGGTGGGGGCAAGGGGAAGAGGCATCTGGTTTGGGACCGCCCACCTGCCTGCCTGCCTGAGGACAGCTGCAGTGGCATCAGGCCAGGGCCTCCTGGATCCCAAACCACAAGACTTGTGGCTATGGTGACTCCACTGTGGTGCCAGCCACACCTCCTCCCACCTGGCTGCTCCAGGTGTGGGGTTTGGAAATGTCTCCAGCTTCCCTGATTTGACTCAAGGTGCATGGTCTTTCAGATGTGCCGAACCTGGGGAGGTTGTGCTTTAGGCATGCTTCTGTCAAGCTTCTGTCAAATACAAGGTCTTCCCTGCAGTGTGGGGACTGCTGAGTGCCAGCAAGGAAATGTACAAGCCTGTACGCTCATCTGTGGCTTCATCAACGTTCAACGAAATGGGAAATAAATTAATGGAGACAGAGCTCCTCCTGGCCCACCCTGGGTTTAGATATCAACACGCATAAGTCCTCCTTGGGGGCAAGAACATTCCCTGCTTTGCTTCTGGATTCCTGGGGTCTGTCACGTGGTGAAAACTTAGTGAATGTCTGCCAAATGAATGATCAAATGAATTAATGCTGATACAGTAATTAATATTAAAAAATCATTTAGTTTAATCTCTCAATTTTAAGAATGGTCCCCAGTGGATGGGAATGTATGTTTTCTAGGATACCTGCCTTCATCTTTCTTTCTGCTTCACCCCCAGTCAGTTCCACCCCAGGATCTCAACTTGGGGTATTCTTGAACCTTTCTTACCTCCAGCTGAAGTCTCCCACACTGCAATTTGAGACAGTTCTTTTTTCTGTGGCCTCAGTGCAAGTCGATGATGGGATTGGGGAATAATATTGTTATGGAGCATTATGCCCCTTCAAAATCCATGTGTTGAAGGCCTAACCCCAAGTGCCTCAGAATGTGGCCGTATTTGGAGGTCAGCCCTTTAAGGAGGTGTTAAGGTACCATGAGGTTATCAGGGTGGCCCTAACCCAGCGACTAGTGTCCTCACGGGAAGAGTGTACTTGGGCACACAACCCCAGGAGTGCATGCCGAGGGAGGATCGGGAGAAGAGACAGAAAGAGGGTGGTGATCTGCAAGCCAAGGACAGAGGAAAGCAACTCTGTTGGCACCTTGATCTTGGACTTAACAGTCACCAGAATCGTGAGAAAATACGTTTCTCTTATTTAAGATTCCTAGTCTGAGGTATTTTGTTATGGCAGTTCTAGCACACTAATCCAAAATGACGTGATACATGATTATAATATAATACACATGATACGATGCATAATGTCTTGGCTCTTTTGTCCTTGTGTCCAGTGTCTGAAGGACTCTAATCTAACTGATGTGATGGTGGCTGAGGTTTCCACCTCCCCTCCCCCACCCTGGCCCCTGGCTCCTGCCCAGTAGGCAGTGGGGAGAGAGAAAGACCTCCTAAGAAAGGACAGATGTTCACAGCTTTAGTCCTGGCATGGGCTGCCCTCCTGCAGCCCTCGGGCGAGGGAGCTCCTGAGCACCACAAAAGCCCAGCTCCCCAAAGAGGTCAGCACGGCCGGCCGCAGTATCCCAAAGGTCGACACATCAAGATAAATCAGGCTTGTCAGAAAGAGAAAGCAGCAGAGAGGCTGGTTGTTGGCGGTTAGATTAGCCCAGAGAAGATTCCTTCAAGGCTCTACAACCTTGGGATTGAGGACATGGGAGGAAAGAGGGAGGGCACGGTGCTGGCCGGGGAGGTGTCAAGGAGAAGCCAAAACCCTGGAGCAAGAATCAGCTCAGTGAACGGGAGCCCCTCAGGGTCAGAGGCCATGAGGGGGAAGCTGGGACAAACAAGGCAGTGCCTCCCCTCCATTTCACCAGAGTCACTGTTCAGTGGTAGAGTTTGGTCTTCTGGGGACTGACTGAAGGTAATTCTCTCTATAGGGAAGAGTCTCTGGGTCACCCTGGGGGTGGAGCAGCCCAGGTGGATGCAGGACGCTAAAACTGAGACTCAGGGATGTCTGTAGTTAAGTCTGGGGGGAGTCAAAAGTTACACACAGATTTTTCACCTAGGGGATCAGCACCCCTCACCCCCACATTGTTCAAAGGTCAGCCACACTGGTCAAATACAATCACATTGGGGATTAGAGTTTCAGTGTAAGAATTTGTGGAAGACACACAATCAGAGTCTTGGGAAAGATATAACTGATATTAACCACCTTTGAATTCCCCTCTCAGAGACCCAGAACCTCTCAGGGTTCTCAAGGGATGAGTGCTTTCCACGGTGGAGCCAGCGTTCCGAGGACAGGGGGAGGCACTGGAAAGCCCAGGAAGACTGTGGCCGAGGAGAGGGCAGGAGGGAGAAAGGGCTCCCAAACGCCTGGGTGGGGAGGCACTCCCTCGGCAGTGGGAGCTGCCGGCTTAGTCTCCGCTGGCAGTGTGCAGGACGCAGGTTCTCTGGCTGCCATGAGAGTCCGCTGCTTTCTGTATGGAGACCTGGGAACCATTTCCCTCAGTGCCTAGAAGCAGCGCGATCCCACGGTTGGGTTGTGGGTCCCTTTGTGCGCCATGGTTGCCCTCCCCCTCCCCCTGCAGCCAATATCATGTGTAGGATATTTCTGACCAGCGAGACGGTAGTGGCACATTGAGTGCCCTCAGCCCTCTCCCTTGGAGTGGAGCAGAAAGGGACTCCATGGCAGTAAAGGCAGGGCCATTGTCAGGGAAGAAGCTGTAAGTATTTGCTCTCTACCATTCTCTTCTGCCCATGTGAGCTCCCCGAAGCAGGGCTGCTGCACACGATGTTGTGTAGGCGGTGCACGAGACGTGCAAGGTGGCACCGTTCCCAAGCATCGTGCAGTTCTCACTGGCAGCTCTCTGTGGAGCCAGAGACCACGGGGAACCCAGGAGCCGCCCCCGACTTGCCATTTCAAAAAGACTTGTTGCCTTGAGAGGAGCAACTGACCTTTTCACCAGCGTTGGTGTGAGGTTGACAGGATTCCAGCCATCCAGCCAATGAAAGATGATGGCCCTCCCAGGTATCTCCCTCCTGGAGATGACCTTTAAGAAGATCAAAAAGCCAGTAGTTCTCAGGGTCTCACATTAAGTTGGGTATTTTCGTTTTACTTTCCCCTCTCATTGCACAGAAACACTTTAACCAGTATAATACACTGATGGAAAATGTTGCACGTTTACATCCCAAAATGTAAGTCATAGGCTTGATTTTAGCCGAATGGGATTTGAAGTGGGAAAACATAGTTGCAAACAGCCCTGGAGGCGATTAAATCCCGATGGGGGTTGGCGGTTATGACAGACCCCAGGCACCCGCTCACTCCACACGATAACTAATGAATTGTGTGCCCCGACCCACGGTGTATTTTCTGAAAACTGAAAATGCACTTAACATCTCTGCTGCTGCTATGCCAGAAACTTTTTCCCTATGGAAAACAGCATTAAAATTTTAATTATCTGTTATATCTTTTTAAGTTGCTAGGAAGAACTCTGTGACTTGCCAGTATTACTTACTGGAGAATATAGGACTCTTCTGAAAAACAGCTCCTTTCCTTCAGGGGTTTAGAAGAGAAATTTGGAAGGAAGAGTGATAAATCGGCCATGATATCGAGTGGGAGAGAGGCTGATATGGCCAGAGCCACAGGGCTGGCCTTTCAGAGAAACTTGGAAGGGGATTTCTTTCATCACTGAGAGCTCAACAGGCACCTCATTGTGGTAAACCCTGAAGCAGCCCCTGTCTCTGGGTGAGAGGAATAGAAGGGAGTAGAGGGTGTGGGCAAATTTGTTTGAAGATAGCATTTTTTCCCCCATTTAAAAAAAATCCTTTTTTAGATTCCACTACTCTACCCCATTGAGCTGCTTCCCTTTATTGCAAATTTTCTCAAAAATTCACTATTCCCTCTTGCAACCACTCTAATTCGGAGTTTTACCTCCACTATTTCATAAAACCACGCTTGTCAAGTCACCAAAGGCCTCCGAACAGCGAAAATGTCATGGTCAGTCTTCAGTCTCGTCTCTTCAGCCTGTTGGCTGCGTTTGACACGGCCGATGTGCTTTCCTTCTAGAAACACTTTCACTTCCGGTGTCTTACTACTGGTCCTGCTCAGTCTGACATCTCCACGTGGATGCCTAATAGGTACTTTAAATGTGTCCAAAGCTAAACTCATTATATCCACCATCCAAATTTGTTTTTCTACCTCAGTAAATGCTTAGGCCCAAAATCTTGTGGTCATCTTTAACTTCTTTTAATACCCCACAACCAGTCCTGAGACGATTCCTTTCAGACTTACCTTCAAATGTAATGGAATCTAACCTTTGCTCACCACCTCTGCTGCCATCCCCCTGACTCAGATCGCCCACTTCCCTCCCCTGGGTGAGGCAGAGCCCCCACACGCACTCCGCCTCTGCTCTCCCCCACTCACAACACAGCGGCCTGAGTGAGCGCATTAATATTCACGTCCTGTCACAGGGCCCAGACTTACCTGCCTTCTTTAATGTTCTGCCACCCACCCTCCTCCTTCAAAGAAGGGTGTGGTCGCTTCTAGGTAGGGGGACGAGGAAAGGACTGGTAGAAATAGGACTTGAGTCAAGCCGGAATAACGAGTAGGATTTGAATGGATGGGGAGGATAGACACTGCGCTCTGGGGAACACCGTGCGCAAGGAAGGTCCTCAAAGGAGTGAGTCTCCTGATGCGTTCAGACCAGTGAAGGGCGCAGTGGGGCAGACATCTGCAGTCACGTTGGGGAGTGCCTAGAAAGACAGATTTGGATCAGATGGTGGGAGGCCTTGAATGCCACACTCAGGAGTTTGGCCTTTATCCTGCATTTTCCAGTAGGCTTGGGCATAAGGGAAGTGGGAGCGACTATGACATTCACTTAGCATAGTTATCTCAGCTGCCTGCCAAGTAGTCTATTTAGTCCAATTCACAGACAGAGCTTTGTTGAGCATTGAGAAGTCACTTGCTCCGTGTGAATCCAATCACCACGGCAGGCACACCTCAAAGAGGGAACACACAGCCGCCTCTGAAAAGCCTGCCTCACACTCCGGCAACTCAGTTCATGAATATGCTTTTCCAATGGCTGACGCTGCTGCTTTGCAAAGATATTATGGGACAAATCCTTGATTTGACCTTTTGTATCTCTATCCGTCCCACTGTGCTAAAAGCAATTATGCGCATCTTGTGTGTGGCTGTTGGAATGGGGAGTCACTTAGCGACGGGTTCTTTTCACACTCGAACTGCCCTCCAGCTCATTCCTTCCCCCTCTCACAAGGGCCCGCGCAGCAGGCCTCCTCTGCTGCTCGGCAGAGTCTAAAATGGCATTAGGGGGAGGCGAGCAAAGATGTAAACAGGTGGAAACGGTTCCTGTCATGGCGATTAGCATTCCCCTTGGCCAGGCCCAGCTATGGATGAAAGATGGGGTGACAGGGAGGAGGCAGCTGGCTGGGGAACAGGAGACAGAAGAGGGCTGAATTCATTGCCAAACTCCAGCCAACTTTCTACAAAAACTTCCTACAAAACAAAGCAACCCCAGTGTCAAGGTGGGTGGTATGGTCTCCGTCTAGCAATAGATGATCTGTCAGCCGTCTTCACTGCCTGCAGTAGATTTATGTGTGCTTATGTCTGTGTCATGTGATTGAATACGTGTGCAAGTATTGACCTCTGCATGTGTGAGGATACACAGTTGTATTTGTGCATGTCTGCATGTTGTATATATGTTTGAATGCCTGGTTGAATGCCTGTCTGTTATCTGTGTGTATATACTTACAGGCATGGATGCCAAGGAGAACACATGCTGGTGTCTGTCTATATGTGTCTCAGGATGTGTATGTGGAACAGGCATGTATGCATGACTGCGTGCATGTCATTTCTGGATGCGATACATCCCTCTCTGTGTGTACATGTGTATGGGAAAACTCATTGGCCTGTATGAGAAAAAGGCTAAGTGGGAAAGAGCTCCCTTATTCTTCTCTTTGATGGAACAGCTCCGCAGGACTGTGGAGGCCACTCCAATTCTGGCCAGCGAGAGAAGCCTTGATATTGCTAAATAGCCCAAGGGTCTGGATCTTCAGGAACTGATGCCCCTGACCCAGTTCCTCATGTCCCCCAAACTCCAGCCCTAAGTGCAGCTGACAGACTGACCCAGAACTCGGAAAGATGTCCAGGAAGACACAGGGAGAGAGTTAAGGTGTTGTAGGCAAGACCCTGGAGGAATTGGGAGGAGAAGATCAAGGATCTTTTCCAAGTTGTCGTATGTAAATAATTTACAGAGGAAAAGTGAGCTGGCCTCTAGGCGGCAGGGAAATGCAGACAATGAAATCATGGCGAGTAAAGTGATCTGCTTCCAGCCCAGGTTCACCCCTGACTGAGTTGGGACTGGACTGGAGAAGGAGAGGAAAGTAAGCTGGCAGGTGGAGGAGGGTTATCAGAGCTGACCTGGGCGTCTCTGGGTGTGGAGGGGTTCTTGCCTCCCAGCTCAGGTACGGTCACCTGATAGTGCTGCCGATGACTTTGGAAAAAAGGGCAGAAAGGAGAAAATTAGCAATGCTTGCAATCAGAACTATATATTGCTATCCAGAAAAGAACAACTCCCAAACACAGCAGAATCTACTGCCATTGCCAGCTTCCTGCTTCCAACTTCCAGTCAGCAGCCTGTGACCTGGCCTGATCTCATCACCTACTCCACGCCACCTTTGGGCCGCTCATACTATTCTCCTGGCAGGGAGGAGTCGATGAAACCCCAGGGTCAGGCTGTCTACCTGTAAAATCATCCAAGTCACTCAGGCAAACCTTTTATGATTACTTGTTGATTGTTCATTGTAGGCAAATTAAGAATAGAGATAGAAAGCAAAACAAAAATTATCTATGAGGATACAACCTGGAATGACCAACGTTTAACATTTTGATGTATATTGTCCCAGGTTTGTTTGTTTGTGTTCTGTGTATACAACTACCCACATGTACATATATATCTACATGCCATTTTATAACATTTTTTCACTTACTGATATCTTAAATATCTTTTCATGTCAATACTAATCTATACCATCATTTTAAATGGCTACTAAGTATCTCATGGCATGGGCATACCATAATTTATTTAACTAATCTTTGTTCTTTAGATATTTAGGTGTTTGTTTTTTTTTTTTAATTCAGATTTTTAACTTGAGACAATGATAATGAATTTTTTCTTAAAAGTTCTTTCATAAAAGCAGAGACCTTGACCCTGGGGTTTTATCATTCCCTGTCCACCTTGAAAATAATCTAAGGGGGCCCAGAGGTGACCTGGGGTGGGTGATAAAATCACCCACGCGGGTCCCACTGTGCTGGTTGGAAGTAGAGCTGCCGGAAGCAGCCAGTTGCCATGAAATCTGTGGTGTTTGGCAGACTTTTGGGAGTGATGTATGTTGTCTGATTAAAGACACCACTAACTTTCTCTGGGAAGTAGCCTTCCTACCCAAGTTCCAGACACAATGACAACGTCATGGAGGACCCTACAGGGAACAACCAACCACTCTCTGCCCTCAGCCCTCCAGATGGTAGAGAGGGACACAGTCAGAGAGCAGAGACTTCTGGCAGACTCGCTCACTGTCAGCAGAGTTGGGTGTAAAGGACTTTCTCCTATTGTGGACCACTCACTGGTTTTTATTCCTACCTGGATCTCCTAAACATTTGCTGTGCCTGCTTCTGCTTCCAAATTAGAGTTCTTTACAGTCAATTTTGTTTAAGCAGTTTACTCATTCATTTATTCCCTATACATTTATTGAACACCTATTATGTGCCATTCATTATCCCTAGCACTTGAAGACACAAAGTTAAGTAAAACGCAGTTCTTGGCCTTCAGGTGCACTATTTCCTGGGTATACCTTGGAGGCAAAGAGATAAAGCTGGAATCACACTTCTCACTGTCCTAGAGCCAGATAAATACCTCTTCTCTCCATAAACCCTCCCCAAGCAGGCAGCGCTTTCCCATCTTGGCTCCCACGTCTCAGCCAGGACAGCTCTTACATAGCCCTGTCTGTACTTGAGACTGAGAACGTCACAAGGCCAGGGTCTGGATTCTGCTCACCTTCAGGTGCCCAACACCTGGCCCGGTGTCAGACGCACAGCACAAGGAAAGCTTTAAGAGTATTGCATAGAAGAACAATGTGGTACCGACCACCAACAAGCCTTAGTTTCCTCACTGGATTGTCACTCCAGTTATCTGCTCTAATGCCCAGTCTTGGCTCTTGCCAAGGATCTCAGCTCAGCCTGTGGGCTCTGAAGTCAAAGTGTGTGTGTTCGGATCCCTTCTCCTCCACTTACTTGTGTGATCCCGGGTTACTCACCTAATAGACACGTGCCTCAGTGTCCTCATTTGTGAAATGGGAGTAAGAATAGGGACCTACCTCATCATAAGGTATGGTGAGAACTATTTAGTTAATACTCTAAAGCATCAAGAACAGGAGTGGGCACACTGTAAGCTCTGACAAATAGCCGCCTGTGACCATGACCGTGATTATTAGCACAAATGGGAAGGAGTGTTCCTCCAATGGGTCTGTCAGCCAACCTGGGGAGATTTGGCTTCCTGTGATCATATCTCTTTAAAAATGGCTCTCCTCTTTCAAGTTCCTTTCTCCGCCTCAGAGAGCCCCGGACCATGCCTCTCGGGAGACCATTAAACATGGCATGACCTGTGTTGCCCGCGTTACCCAACACAGAGCACCCGGCTTCCATCACTCTCCTTCGTTAGAGTTTTTGGCCTCTCTCAAGCATGTGTCTCAGGGATTAAAGGACAGTCTTTGTCGTCCCACCTTTGGACAATGGGAATCTGACCATTGGCTTTGAGATCCTCTTTAGGATTTTCCCCAGGACCCTGGAAACCCCATTCATGCTGAGGTGGTACTGGCAGCCTACAGTGATGTCTAGAAATTCGGAGGTGAGCACATAGGCTCCCAGGAACATTGACACATTATCTCCTATTAGAAGGAAAGGATGTGTGCTCTGAGCTGTACATTTGGGTTTGGAAATGGACTGCATGGAATAATTCACATTTTCAGGACCCTTTGTGATCTGTACACACTCCTCCGGAGTGAGGAAAACTACATGAAGCTTGGGCAAGGCAAGTCCTGGACAACATGGGAAGAAGGTGAAGTCTATCCCTAATACTCTCATCTGTCCATGAAGGCCCAACTTACTGATTCATTCAATAAATATTTCTTGTGTGACTACTATGTACCTGGCAGTGTCTGGTGCTGGATTAGTGAGAGTCCAGCATGGAACCTGTGCCCTTGTTGCTTCCGGTCAACCAGGGATACAGGTAATAAGCAGTCACTGATACAGCGTGTTACGTGCTATGATGAGGAAAGCACAGGAAGCTCTGGGGATACATGGCCAAGACATCAAACCCATGCTACGATGAGTAGGGAAGGATTCCTGGAGGAAGTGCTATTGGAACAGAAAGTTGGAGGATGAATAGGAGTTAGGCAGCCAAAGGAGTGGACACAGTATATCTAAAGGCCAGAAAGCAAATGAGAGCATGGAACGATGAAGGGTAAGAAAGAAGTTGAGTGTTACAGGATGAT
>PVJI01033214.1:0-11471 GCA_004026765.1 Micronycteris hirsuta
AATCCTGTATCTACAAGCAAAGGCCAGGTCCTGTAGCATACAGCTGAAATGCACGACCCCTTTCTCAAATTATTTTAAATTATATTTTCACCTTAAATAACAAAATAAGTAACATTTTGAAAAGCAGGGAAGGTGAAAAAGAGAGCTCATCATCTTATCCACCCCACACAATCACTGTTAATACTTGGCTATGTGTTACTGCAGGCTTTTTCGTGAGCATACTTCACACAGTCGCGCAAACTGCGTCCCCAACGATCCCCAGTGGCCGACTTAATAGCGTAGAATTAACGTCACCCCTGTGATGCTACAGAGTAGATTGAACCACCGGAAATGATTGATAGTTGAGTGCTTGACTTTTAAAAGTAGCAATTTTCTGTGGTTCAAGCTAACGCTTTTCCTGACTGTGATGGGAAAGTCAGGCAACGTTCAGCATGCGGATAGGCCTCTCTTTTCTCACCGAACGCGTGTTGTGGCCAAGCAGTCAGTGCCCGCAGTTCCCTGTTCACGTCGGCGTCCGCTGCATGCATAAAAGAAGGGGCTTCAAAACTAGCTTCTCACACAGAAGACCCCAGAGATTCCCGTGGTCTTGCTGCAGAGAATGAGAATTTACCAAGTGGGAACTTGAGCGCAAGGCACACTCTGAATAAAGCTAGCCATCGGCCCAGGCTAATGAAGGGGCCCTCTTGGGGCAGAGTCAGCCAGAAGGTCAAGACCGCGGGCGCCCCTCTCCACAGGCTGGCCCTCCGCACGTTGCTCCTCGGACCGGCCCAGCCCTGCCCGGTCGGCTCACTCCTGGTCGTGTGTGTGCACCTGGGCGCCTGCGCGCGTTTTTTTAGACTCCGATTTATTTTCCTATAAAGTCAAGATCCATTCTCCTCTGTTAAAAGTTTGACTCTCATGAACCCAACGTCATCTCTGAAGACAAAGCAAGGTTCTTGGTTTCCCAGAAGCGCAGAAAAGCAAACCTGCTGCTTCTTCTCGAGTCCTTGGACCCGGCCTCCCCCATCAGGCGTGGGGGCCACCAGCCAGCGGGGAAGCTGGCCGCCAGCCCTCCAGGCCTCTGCCGCCCAGCGCTCTGGCCTCGGCCCGGGATCCCCTTCCTGCAGCTCTGCCGTAAAAAGATGTGGTAAAGGTGAAGCACTCTGTCATAGCTCACATCTTGGGAGGTGTAGGTTAAAGTCATTAAAACACCAGACGAAAAAAGCCCCATGGATCTCCCCTGTCTCGCTGCGCTTGTGTGTACTTAATAAAACGACCACTGGAAAGAACACATGTGAACACACTCAGTTCAAGCTTAAGTTCAAGTTTGCTCATGCTCTCGTATAAATGGTTTCCTGGCCTGTGTTTTTCAGGAAGGGCAAACCTCAGGTTATCCTTGGGGCCCACTCTATAGCCCATAAAGAGAAATGTGTGCAAATATTTCCCATTAAGAAGGCAATTCCCGCCCGGTTGGTGTAGCTCAGTGGATTGAGCGCGGGCTGGGAACCAGAGGGTCCCGGTTCGATTCCCAGTCGGGGCACATGCCTGGGTTGTGGGCCAGGTCCCCAGTGAGGGCCATGTGAGAGGCAACCATACATTGCTCTTTCTCCCTCCCTTCTCCTCTCTCTGAAAATAAATAAATTTTATAAAAAAAAAAAAAAAAGAAGGCAATTCCCTATCCGTGCTTTGATCCAGTGTCATTTGAAGGGGATCTTCGGCTCCTTCAGGTAAATATGCTTTTTTTTTTCAATAACTTTTGAAATAGCAACATTTTGAAATTTGGTTCGTCTAACCTGAAAATGATTTTTACGCCTTTGGCCTCACGCCAGGACAGGCTAACGCTGGGGAGTGGGGTGAGGCGCCCGGCCGGACCCCGGTACCATTGCTGCAGGCGCCTCCTCAAGCAGCGGGTCGCCAGGGCACTCCTGCGGCCTGCCACCGTGCGGGTCACTGGAGTTCGCTCCGCAAGGGAGACCGCGGCCACGAGGAAGCCCGGGTGACTCGGGATCAGAGGGGGCTCATCGCAGGGCCTGGGCTCAGCTCCGCCATTTGAGGACGGCTTCAAGGAAGCAGGAGTTTTTTCTGAGCTGGGGGCTGTCGGGAGGCTGAGGGATTCTACAATCGGCCATCTCAGTGACCCTTACTCGTCTGGGAGGTGGAAAGAATGGAGAAGGCGAGGCCCTGGCTGGGTGGCTCAGGTGGTCAGAGCGCAGTCCCGTTACACCAAGGTTGCGGGTTTGAGCCCTGGTCAAGGCACACACAGGAATCCGCCCATGAATGCACCAATAAGTGGAGCAACAAATCGATGTTTCGGTCTCTCTACATCATTTGAAAAAAAAATGGAGAAGGCTAAATCTGGGATTGGTGATAGCGGGCGCTCGGTCATTTTTGTGCTGTGCACCACAAGCTCACCACCGCCAACCCTCACCCGCGTGACCGCCAAATGACCTGGGTTTTGCTGGCTTCCTGAGGGCCACCTTGTCTGATGCAGGAAAAACTGTGGCCCAGCTGTGCATTCATAGAGCTAGTGCCAGCCTGCTTTCCCCTTCCTGCGAAGGTAAATGGGAACCCAGACCTGCCCCCAAGGCGCCCACAGCCTGGTGGGAGCGACCAGTGAAGCAACAGCTCTGACCTGAGGGCACTGTACTCCCCGGGGACAGGGACAGCTAGGACGGGCGTCAGGGGAGCTCCCCAGAGAGGGCTCGGGAATCAGCAGGAGAAAAGGGCAGACGGCCTTCCCGCAGGAAGGGCAGCTGGTGTCCGGGGCTTTCTGGAAGGTGCACTGGGAGGATGAGGGCAGAGGAGGGAGCTGGGAGACTTGAGAAAAAGGGGACCCAGGACAGAAGACCTGGGGGCCAGCGTTGCAAACCATGCCCAGGAGTGTGAACTCGGTGGGGAAGGCGAGGGGGTGTTCCAAGCAGGGCAGTGACTTGATGGGACTTGTTTTCAGAAAGACTTCCTGGCTGCTGAGCGGAAAGTGGAACAGAGAGGGCAGAACTGGACAGCAGCCGGTGAACAGGGGGTCGCCCCAGGCCAGAAGGGGCATGAGGAACCTCCCCCCAGGAGTTAAGAGGAAGCTCAGGGGATCCACACCCCCAAGATCAGGAGTAAAGACAGGGCCCTAGAATGTGCATACTCCTGGGAACCCCCCACACTTACTTCCTGACCCCCAAACTTATGTCCTGACACACCCCCCCCATACTCTAATCGCATCTAGGGTCCTGGGCAGCAAAAGGAACTCCCTCCCCTGCCCTCTGGGTGCCCCCCGAGACCCAAGTCCCTGCTGGGGTCACTCCCCATCACTGCTCGGGGTACTTGCGGTTGCTTCATCCCCTGGTCTGCCTCTCTGGCAGGAATGTAAGCTCCACCCAAGAGGTGTTTTTGCCTTTTCACTTCTGTGTCCTCCACCACCTGGGAGAGAGCCTGCCACCTGGAAGGGCCTCGGTGCCTATTCCCCGAGTAACTTTGCATCAGGGATGAGACAGGTGGCCAAGAGCGGGAGAGAGATTCTGGACCCAGGCTTCAGGCAGGAAGTCAGTTCTCCCTCAGGACTTCAGAGTCTCGCTTCTGCAGGGGGCAGGGTGAGTCTGCAAAGCAAGTCAGGAAGCCCCGCCTCCCCTGGGACGTGGTGGCCTCCAAGGTGCTGGGGGATCCCTGAGTAGGGGCCCGCCTTCCGGGTGGAACCTGCGCGCCTATCGTCCCTGCTGCATGCTGCCCACTGGAGAGCCTGACAGGGCTGCTCCTTACAAACCTGTGTCCCCGTCTGCAGTTCTGAGCCCTTCGTGGATACCCGATGTCCCTCTGGAGGTTTCCTTCCTCCTGCCCCCCCACCAGATAACAAGCGTGGGGGCTGTGAGAAAGCATGGGGGTGGGGCAGGGGAGGGGCAAAGCTGCCCGGGGTCTTGGTGTTCCATGGCCAGACTCTCACCTGTGGCCCCTTCTCCTTCTAAAGGGCGGAGGGTGGGGAGACTGGGCGCATAGCAGCTGGAGGGGGGTCACCGCGGAAGGGGGCACAGTCCAATGTCTGGAAGGGGGTGCCGAACGCGACTCAGCACGCCAGTGCGCATGGCCCCTCTGTCCTGTGTTCTCAGAAGGTCCTTCTGCGGCTCAAACTGTGTGGCGAGGAGGGAAGAAAGAACTAGAATTTTCTCCCCCTGGGGCCTAATCCAGCGTGGTCACACGGGCCCCTAGCCGCACCTTGCCTGTGGGGAAGAGGCAGAGCGGGGTGGGCGGTGAGCCAGGAAGAGAGCAGCACGGGTGGGAGGGGCTGGTGTGCACCTGCTCCAAGCAGACCATTCACTGCACACACCTGAGGCCACCTGTGCGGAATGGCTGGGCTCACCCCCCAGCTTCAGCCGCAGACCTGCCAGGAACCGCCCTGGGAGGTTCCCTCCCTGGCGGGTCAGCTGCGCCGAGTTCTCAGGGACGAGCTCGGCCAAACCAGCTGAGAAGGTGCGCTGGGCTTGTAAAACGTCAATGATGGGCAGCAGGGCAGGCTGAAACCTGCGGCCGCCCTGTCCCTCATGAAAACATGCTCATGGGCAGGATGCATGTGCCCCTCGGAGCCACGTTCTGGCGTCCCTTCCGCTGTCCTGGCCTGAGACTGCCTCTCTTTCAGCCAGAAGGCAAAGCAACTAAAACCCACGCTGTGAAAACACTCAAGCTGCCCAAGACGGGGAAAGACGTCGAACCCGGCACCGCGTGCCGTGTGGCAGGATGGGGACGCACCGAAAGAAACTCCCATGAAAGGGCGAGTTGCTTGAGAGAAGCCAACGTCACCGTGATCGACCGGAGAACCTGCAGCGACGCCGCGCACTACGCCTTCTTGCCCGTGGTGGGTCGCGGCCTGCTTTGTGCCGGCGGGAGGAAAGGCGAGGACAACTCCTGTGAGGTGAGTGAGTTACAAAGGTCATTTTCAGCTCTAGGAAACGAGGTGAACAGAGACGTGAGGGCGTTTTCAGGGGCGTCACTTCCTTTGGGAAGTGTGGCGACCTGCGGAAGCCTGGCGTCTACATTCTTCTGACCAAAAAGCACCTGAACTGGATAAGGAAGACCATCACAGGAGCCCTCTGACCTCCCGGCTTCAAAGCGGGGAGCTGAGGTGGCCCCCGACGGCGTGGCGCGAAGCGGGTTTACCTGGACCCGTCTGAAGCCCCTCGCCGCTCTCCTGGCCTCGGTGGGGGCGAAGGACCACCCACCTGAAACACCGAAGAAATGACTTCCTGCGTTTCACTCTTCCCATCGGCTAATGCCGCGTCATCTGTGTTCTCTATCCACCGCAAGGCGTGTCCCCGGAGAAGTTCCCCAGTTTCTGGCCCTTTGCTCGATTCAGAATCCAAGGACTGTCACTTTTGCATTTGTCTTTAAAAAGGAAGCACATTAAGGAAAAGTTAGAATGTTCTTTATTTTTCAAATGAAGTTTTAAAATATCCGTGGCCTTTGAAGTCTAGAGTCTGATATTCTGTTTGGTGTGGGAACAAGGAGAAGGGGGAAGGCGGGGTGTCGCTTCTTACTACGTACTTCCACATGTTTGCATTTGGACACAATGTTCAATTGGAACGGGAATGAGAAAGATCGGGGTGTGTTGTAGATATGGGGAAATTTTAGACTTTGAGGCTAGAGGTAGTTCAGAGCATTGCTCCACCGATTGATTATAAGCAGACTGAAGTTTCCTGTGCCCACAGGTCTCTGTCCAGCCGGGACCGAGGTCAGCTCGTCCGTTTGAATACGCAAACGCTAAGCTTAATTCTCCGTCCTTCCTGACAAACCGTGACGCCTGCTGAAGTAAATGGCTCTTCTGCCACCTACCGTTTCTATCTCCTCGCTCTGCCTGCTGCTTCTCCAAACAGCTGACTTCTAATAAAGCTCATTCTCTAGTACTCCTGACCGATGTGCCCGTTTCATTCCTCAAACATTTCTCGAGGCCCCGCCCGGTGCCAGGCATCACGGCCCGCACAGTAAATGCGGACACACGACCACGGCCCTCCGGGGACTCGCAGTCCAGCGGGAGGCAAGCAGACGCCCGCAACCCAGAGGACATCCACATTCATTCCGTGGGCTCTGACATGAGGCTGGGCTCTGGGCGGAGAGGGTGACGGGGAAGGCAAGTGTCGGCGCACACCGTGGCAGCCGTCACAGTTGGGGGGGGGGGCGGACGGGGGAACTTCACTGGCCTGGCGCTGGTTCCTGGTCCCCGCTGCCGATGCCTCAATGCCTCGACAGCCCCGGGGAGACACTGGCCTGGGAGCCGGACACCAGCTCCACCCCGGGAAGCGGAAGACCTCAGCAGAGAGTCGGCCCACGCCTCCATTTTCACACCTGTAAACGGGGTGTCACATCTAATCTAAAAGGGTCTAAAACGAGGTTTGCCCGGAATTGGAATTTGAAGGTCAGGGTCGTCCTTCACCCCCTAGGACAGCTGTCATCCAGAAACAGGCGGTAGCAGTGCTGGCGAGGGTGTGGAGACTCACTGCTGGCGGTGGGGGGGGGTGGCACAGACGGGGGAAAAGACAGCCCCGCAGCTCCTAGAAGGTTCGACGGGGTGTCAGCCCAGGGTCCGGCAGCCGCCCCCCTCGGGCCCCAGAGACAGGAACACAGTTGCCACAGTTCCTGTGGATGTGTGCCAGGGCATGTGCATCCGTGTTCACAGCAGCGTTCTCTGTGGTAGCCAACACGTGCCCAGAAACAGCCCACATGTCTGTCAGCTGATGACTCCTTGAAGGAGACACGGCGTGTCCACTTAACGGAAGGGTGTTGGTCGGAGGAAGGAATGCGGTGTGACCGGGCGGTCCCAGGGGCCGTTCACAGGTGGGCTTTGGACACGCTGTGCTGCGTGAAGGTGCACACAGAAAGGCCGCCTGCTGCGGGACGCCACGTACAGGAAGTGTCCAGAGTTGGCGAATCCATGGACAGAAAGAGGGGGAGGGAGTGGCTGCCCAGGGGCAGGGGTGGGGGAGGGCGGTGACTGCCAGTGGGTGCAGGTGGGGTTTCCTTTCTGCAGGGGTGCGGAGGCTCAAACGTCAGGCGATGCTGGTGGGCGTGCCACCTTGTGACTGCACTAAAAGCCACCAAGTCGCACGCTGAAATGGTGACTTCTGCCACGTGGGAGTTACAGCTCAGTTCACAAACAGGCCGTCCGTGTGCTGAAACTGAAAGCAGCGCCGCTCTCAGTGGGTGCGCGGCCCCTCGGAAAGCACCTCCCACAAAGGGGGTCTGCAGGGGCCGCTGAGGAGACTCGGGGGCCAGCCGATCACAGTGTACCCAAAGGCACCCGGAGAGCTCTGGAGAGAGCTATTCTGTGGCCAACCACCCGTCTTCTTCCCAGCAAGCCTCAGGAAAAGCCGCTCTGATGCAGGGGCAGACCGGCTTCTGGAGGGGAAGAGATGAGCCATTTGCGGGTGTGTGTCACTGCAGGGGTGACGCTGTCCTGGAGGCCGGTGTCAGGGCCTCAGTGAGGACATGAGCTGATTAGTCTATGCAGGTGGCAGCCCTCAGCAGGGACCAATCAGTGTTGGTCTCTCCTCCTTCCCTCTTGGAGCCTAAGTTCCTTCCTGTCAAAAGTCTGTAGAAGCAGACATTTCTGCATACCTAATGAGACCGTCCCCAGCACTGAAGATCTGTTTGTCACGCAGACCCAGAGCCGCCCCCTGCGGAGAGCCCCAGAAGGGGGACACGGTTGGGGGTGGGGAGCTCATGCAGAAGTGCGCTCTGTCTTCTCTACACAGAAGCCCCGCCCCAGGGGCAGCGGTCAGGTGCCCGACTGGCCTGCACGTTTCCCTTAATACACCAACTGCCACCCTGGAGAGGCCAGCCTCCTGCTCCCCTGGCTCCCTGCCCTCCCGACCACCGGCGGTTCTCAGCCCCTGTCCTCTGCCCGGTCTGCGTGTGCTCACGAACGGCCAGGACTAAATCTGTCCTAGTCACCTTTGCCCCTCATGCCCAGCACTGAACACTGTGCCTGGCACCTGATAGGCCTTCAATGAATATTAGTGTGGCTAATTAATTCATGCAGTCTCACGCGTGTTCCCCAGCAGCCGATTCCCTCCTCTCCCTCCACAGGAAGGGCCCAGCAAATTCAAACGCACCACATGCCTTGCTCTTGGGAAACATCCACTCGCTGAGCTACGTGGGGTTTCTAAATGTTGACGCATTTCATGACACAGTATTTTTAAAATCACATTTCTTCATGTTACTACCGACTCATCAAGGAAGTCCTTGAGCCCTGGCTGGTGTGGCTCAGTGGACTGAGTGCTGGTCTGTGAACCGCAAGGTCGCTGGTTCGAATCCCAGTCAGGACACATGCCTGGGTTGTGGGCCAGGACCTCAGTTGGTGGGGTACATGAAGCAACCAACCAGTCCATGTATCTCTCACACGTCGATGTTTCTCTCCCTTTCTCTCTCCCTTCACCTCTCTCTAAAAATAAATAAATAAAACCTAAAAACAAAATAGTCCTTGAGTGCTGAGAAGAGGCTAAGCTCAGGATAGCAGACACAAGTGTTCCGGCAATCCCAACATCCCTTGAAATCTCTGATTTATTTTATCCTTAGCAGTCAAAGCTGTTTTCTTTAAAGTGACAGGCTTGCTTCATTCCTACGTGCAGAAAAGTCAGCCAAAGAGCCACGTCTAGTAACCGCCGCCCGCCGCGAGGCGGACCGGCCCGGCGCAGGCGCAGACAAGCTTCTGGTCAGGCAGCCGCGGGGCTGCGGTGCGGCCGAGCGCGTGCCCCCGCCCCACGCCCCCGCATCCCACGGAACGTCAGACGGCACTTACCAGAGGGTGGAGATGCGTTCAATTTTGTTTTTCCTGTTTTTACTCTTTCATCCCTTTTGCTCTTAAGTGAAACTGGATTATTTCTCTTTCTTTCTTTCTTTCTTTCTTCCTCCCTTCCTTCCTTCCCTCCCTCCCTTCTTCCTTCCTTCCTTCCTTCTTCCTTCCTTCCTTCTTCCTTCCTTCCTCTTTCTGGTGCCTGACCATAAAGAAGGCAGCGACCGCCAGCACCGTGAGTTGCTCCAGCGCTGATCTGTGTTCAGACTCCAGCGATTTCACCTGTTGCCTCGCTTGTGCCCTCAGTGAAAATGTCAACTCACAGGTGCAAAGGCAGGCACCATGTCAGTATGATTAGGAAAATAGTTTCGACCTTGTGAACCCCAAAAAGGGTCTCAGGAACCCCCAGGACTCCACAAGTCATGCCACCGGTTTACGATACTGCAATGGTTCATTCACAGCCAGAATAAACAAATTTTTTCCCTAAGAATATGAAGAAATCGCCTGCATACACAATTTTTAAAATGTCTATTTTGTCGTCAAAACAACCTTGAGGAAAGATGGTTGGAGCCAACACAGTGGGTGGGAGAGCGAGTGGGCACACGTGTTCCAATCTCAACGCTTCCTGCAAGGCTGCAGCCAAGAGAGGTGGGCAGCGTCAGGACAGACGCACGACGGGGCCGAGCCCGGAAGTAAACTCTGGCATTTGTGGCAAGCTGCGTTTGGACTAAGGGATCAAGACAATTCCGTGAGAAAAGAACAGTGTTTTCAGCCAATGAAGCCTGGACAGCTGAACATCCACAGGCCAGGGGATGAAGTCGGGCCCCTACCTCTGACCACACATGAAACTCAACTGGACCCCTACAAAAACGTTCATTAACAAATAGACCTCCATGTCCCGGCTGGTGTAGCTCAGCGGATTGAGCGCGGGCTGGGAACCAAAGGGTCCCAGTTCGATTCTCTGTCAGGGCACATGCCTGGGTTGCAGACCAGGTCCCCAGTGAGGGCCATGTGAGAGGCAACCATACATTGCTGTTTCTCTCCCTCTCTTTCTCCCTCCCTTCCCCTCTCTCTAAAAATAAATAAAATCTTTAAAAAAACCTTTAAAAAAAAATAGACCTCCATGTGAGGATGAAAACTATCACACTCTTAGAAGAAATGAAAGAGTCGGTCTTTCTGGCGCTGGGTGAGTCAGTACTTCCTCGGTGTGGCACCTGAGACACAGGTGGTAAAACAGACTGATGAGTCAGACTTCCTTGAAATTAAAATGTTTGTGCTTCCAAAGATGCCCTCGAGAAAAATAGAAGACAACCCACAGACTAGGAGAAAATACTTGCAAATTACGTATCTTACAAGGGGCTCAAATCCAAGTATGTGAGGTCGTGTGATTTCTGAGGCAGGACCCCTGGGTCTGGTCCTCAGGGTGTTAAGCCGGGATGGCTACTTCAGTGCCAAACATCACAATTCAAATATAGAAAGACAACCCAATTAAAAATAGGCAATATATTTGACTAGACGTTTCTCCAAAGAAGATATACTGTATAAATGTCTAGTAAACACATAAAAAGAAGCTTAACATGATTAGCCATGAAAGAACTACAAATAAAAACCACAATAAGAGATGACTTCACGCCCACTAGAATAACTGATTTTCTTTAAATGATAAATAACACATACTGGCAATGATGTAGAAAGAGTGAAACTTTCCTACGTTTTTATGGGGATGGACAAGAAAATGGTGCGGCCACTTTGGACAACGGTTCAGAAGTTTCCCAAAACGCTGAGCCCAGCGCTCCCCCGCAACCCGATAACCACGCTCCGAGGTGCGCGCCCAGAAGGACGGACCACGTTCCCGCAGACACTCACACACAAATGGTGCAGCAGCGCGGCTCATCGTGGGCAAAAAGTAGAAACAACCCAAATGTGTATCAACTGATGAGTGGATAAATAAATATGACACATTGGTATGATGAAATATCATTTGGCAATAAAAAGAAATAAAATACTGGTACGTGCTGCATGCACCTCAAATGTGTTATAAATGAAAAAAGTCAGAACAGAGCACATATTTTCCCACTCTGTTGACATGAAATATCCAGCACGGACAGACCTATGGAGACAGAAAGGATCCGCGGTTGTCTAGGGCCGGGAGGGGGAGGCAGAGGTCATGGGAAGTGACAAGGCTTGTTTCGGAAATGATGGAAATGTTCCAGAATTATTGGGCTGACCAAAAGTGTCATTTTTTTTTTCCGTGAGACGGCTCTAATTAGCACCTAATTGTCTTTAACTTCATTCGAAACACCTGTTAGATTGTATTGTGACTGCTGTCATATCAAGGTGCATTTTTAAAAACTGATCAAAATTGGTGAATTTCTGTGTAGCCATTTTTAATATTGAAGATGGGAGAAAACATGAAAACATTTTTGGCATATTATGTTTTATCATTTCAAGAAAGGTAAAAACGCAACTGCAACACAAAAGCTGAGACGTGGGCGGTGTACGGAGCGGGCGCTGTGACGGATCGAACGTGTCAGAAGTGGTCTGCACGCTTTCACGCTGGAGATTCTCGCTGGACGATGCCCCGCGGTCGGGCAGACCAGCTGAAGTCGATAGCGACCAAATCAAGACATTAATTGAGAACAATCCTTATGCCACGTGGGAGAGCACCAACACGCTTAACATATCCAAATCAATAAAGTTATTGGTGAAAATGAAAAATGTGTCTTAT